>CM062103.1:1082901-1297512 GCA_031163375.1 Conogethes punctiferalis | reverse complement strand
TGCGCTGCACCTTAACTGAAAGATTCGTACGCCATTGCTTCGCTTCGATGATCAATAGTGATTAATGATAGATCGATAGGAATATGAAATCAATAATTTTAGAACGTAATTATTTAATTAACAATCTAGAGAGATCTGTATCATCATATATCAAAGAGATTGAAAATATTTGATTTATTTAATGAGAATAATTGAAAATATAGCCTTGGTATTGGAAGCAAGGACTTTTGATTCATGTTTATTTGTTTTGATAAATTTGAAAATGTTTGAAAGACGACTCAATGTTGTGTTCAAGCCTAAATAATAATAATAATAATGAAAAGAAATGTAAGGAAGTTTTTAAATATAGAATGATTTATATCTTAATAATTAAAATGCATTTGGCTACGGCCCGTGCTTTTAACATATCCTCTAAGGAGAGAATAAAATATAAATACAAAAATAATAATAATAAGCACGAAAGATATCTGCAATACTTTCTGCTAAAAATGTATGTATTTACGAAAAAGGATATCTATTCATCCATTACTGTAAGAGCTCGGATTACGGTAAATTCTAAGATTTTGAAGTAAATCCTAAGATTATGAGTTGGTAACAACTCATAATGGTAAAACCCCGAGTGGTTCCCTAGAACCAAAACAATACTGTTTATTGTTTTACCGTAATTCTGACAATCTTGGGTTCTTTAGGCGGGGCCTCTCCCAATGCTCGCTACTTCGATCGGTCCCTGGCCTCTCGCATCCAGCACTTGCCAGCCGTCCTGCACAAATCGTCACTCCACCTGGCCTGAGGGCGTCCTACACTACGTTTGCCGAGCATCCTGAACGCTCTTGTTATAAAAAAAAGAATTGGTAAGTTGCTGGGTGTATTCCCAAAATCGACTTTTACCAGATGTCATGATAAAACCTACCATAATTATACAAAATAGGGAATATGCATGACTTTTTTTTTATGGATTTCTTGAGATCTTTTATCTTCCAGATACATAGATTTCGAAGAATTTTTAAATTATCTGTTCTATTAAGCGAGTTATAAAGCGTTAAAGTTATTGCTTAGACAGAGAGATCCGACGTGGCGGACGACGTCACGAACCGTGAGCGCCATACAAACTCCATAGAAAAGTCTGTTTCGCGTGAGAGACAGATATATTTACTTTCAACGACTGTATCTCGCCCAATTTTCAGCCAATTTTGATTTTGTTTTCACTGTTCATAGTATATTTTTATCTATTTTACGATAAATTACATGAAACTATTTTTCATGCATATTCCCTATTCTGAAAGGGACACGACAAAAGTCCTGTTTTCATAAATCCAAAACAAATAGATACTGACTTCGAACCTAAGTTGCGATGACTTTATCTTGATGTACATCTGTGTGAAACCCTCCAACTTATCACGAACGCTATAAAACTACTAATCAACACTGACACTTGGAATGAATCTGTCCGTCCGTCTGTCAGTACAGTCGGTAGCATATCAACCTTCGTGTAACATCGTGTTAATTGAACGTTCAATGATGGTAATAATTTTTTTATACGGACCTATCATTAAAGGCATTTTAAGAGAAGTTCTCGTTACGTAAGGTAAGTAATTGATGTGTTGGGTAATATCATAAGTTCAAATTTAAGTTGTAGTTAGTTTGATAATGTTTGTTGTCTACCTTCGTTGTTCTACAAATGTCGGTTAAGCGACTTACTATGCTTTTCGGTACTTTAATGTATCTGTTCATCAGCCTATCGTAGTCCAATGCTGGGCATAGGCCTCTCTAGTTGGTCACTACTTTGATCAAAGATTTGTCCATAATCGCCACGCTGGACTAGCGGGTTGGCGATCGCAGGGCGTAGCTCCTCGCTCCGGAGACGCTGCTGCCCGACATCGGCTTGTGCTATTTAGCTACACCTTCAATTGTGATAGCTACACCGCCACCAGTCGGGTGCCTGTTTGTTATTCCGCAAGATATTACTACAGACAGGGGATTTAAAGGAGCGACCCACCATTCTTTCGCTCAAAGCCTGTCACCTGTTTCTTTAAGGTCCTAAATTACTTTTTTGTAAAAATTTCGTCCACTTTTTTCTTCAATGTTTTACTAATATGTACCTATTGATGATACAATGATTATTCTGTTCGCGTATCTCGGTGACCTCCAGCAAATATTATCAATACACAAAATGAACGTTAGACGATCGTGTAGCGAGCTATAGAAGCAGATAAACTTAACCTTTGTCAAATGTTACCCGGTCAGGAGGGCCGCGCGCTTTAAGACTACGGGAATCCGTGGAGACAGCTGCAGACATACTGTCGAGGTCATCA
Source organism: Conogethes punctiferalis (assembly GCA_031163375.1). Taxonomy (NCBI): domain Eukaryota; kingdom Metazoa; phylum Arthropoda; class Insecta; order Lepidoptera; family Crambidae; genus Conogethes; species Conogethes punctiferalis. Next base: position 1,295,200 of record CM062103.1, on the reverse strand, counting down.
TCAGCCTATTGCAGTCCACTGCTGGACATAGGCAGAGTGTAGAGAGGAAGTGCATAGCGAATCTGGACATAGGCATTGACAGGCTCGGTGGCTCATTTGGTAGTGACCTCTGCCCTCTGAGCCAAGGGTCGTGGGTTCGATTCCCGCACAGTACAAACATTTGTGTTCATGAACATGTCTGTTTGTATTGGTCTGGGTGTTTTCTATGTATAATATGTATTTATTTACAAAAAAAAATGTATAAATAAGTTTATCAGTTGTCTAGTACCCATAGTACAAGCTTCGGCTTAGTTTGGGGCTAGGTGGCCCAGCGTGGCATGGCATGTCTTGGGTTATGTCAGCCGGACTAAAACAAGTGAGCTATAACAACTCTCTCAAGCCAAATCGACTCCACTGCTTCGTGTCCCGTCGGCAGAATGTGAGCGTGGCAGGCGCGGTGTCTGTCGCCGCGCCTTTCTTCCGCGCCGCCCTGCTTCCAGGCTGTACATCCGTAGCTAAGGACACCATAACCACAGTCTTGAAAGAATACGGCACGGATCAGCAATAAATAACCCAAGACATATCACGGTGGTCATCGACATAGGTGAGCGTATTAAGAGAGGTAGGCCATAGCGAATCTTCGCTCCAATTGAGCTGCCCGACCGGGGACGGACCGCCACCCTATAGAATACCGCAGCCAAATGACCTCCGGGTCGTGTTTCTGCTGGTGAGTAGGGTCTTCAGAGCTCGTGGGGGGTCAGGGTTGGGCCGGCATGGCGGTGGCAACTGACAGGTGACTGACCAGTTTACTTGCCCGTTGTCACAGCGACTGGGGCTTCCCTTTCGCTTTCCATCAGGCGAAGGGAAGCCATTATGTCGAGCTACTATAAAAAATAAATAAAAAAAAGAATAGTGCTTCAAAACCCAGATTCGAGACATTATAAAAAACTCCATATCCTAAATTGACTCGACCGGGAATCGCACTCAGAACTTTCGGGATTATTCACTCCACGCTAACCCTAATGCGTCACCAATCACGCTACCGTTCGTTAACTAACCGGACCGCGAAACGAACTTTGAACCTTGCGCGCTTTCGGCGCAGAATCCTTGGCATAAATAGATCGCTTATTTGGGCCCTTTCACGAGATCCGAATGATACCTTGCGCTTATACAAAAGGGCTATCCGAAGGCAAAGGTTTCTCACGGAGACTATTGAAGTAGGCCGAACAAAGATTGAAGCGGGAGTGGAAGCGGAAATAGGAACAAATTTAATTCACAACAAGATAGATAGATTGTCGATAGATATTCTTTATTAAACACCAAACACCATCAGCCTATCGCAGTCCACTGCTGGACATAGGCCCCTCCAGGTGTTCGCCATTTTGGGCAAACACCTGAAGGATATATCGATAATCGCCACGCTGGGCAGGCTGGTTGGCAATCGCAGGGCGTAGTTCCTCGCTCTGGTGATGCTGCTGCCCGTCATCGGTATGTGGTATAATAGCTACGCCTTCAATTGTGATGGTTATACCGCCACCAGTCGGTTGTCAGCGCCTCGTTTGTTATTCGGCAGGATGCACCACGGGCAGGTGAGGTTGGCTTGGAGCGAAAAGAATAGACCGCTCCCTTACATCCCTCTATGATCTACACCGGTTACTCCGTATTTGTTACATGAGGACAATTAAAGGAGGTGGTTAAGTGTTGAAATCATCCTGAAACTTTGGTAAGAAACTCCGTAGGCCCTCTGAGACTTCTGCTGTCTGCCGTGAGCGGTCTCGGTCGGAAACAGTCGAATTGGACTATTTGAGGGATTTAAGAGACCTATCGTCTTTCGCTACAAGCTACCCTCATCTGGCTGTGGTACATGCATTTGAATAAAGAACTCTGGCAACCGACTGGTGGCGGTATAACCATCACGACTGAAGGCGTATCTCAACACTACAGGCCGATGACGGGCAGCAGCGTCACAATAGCGATAAGCTACGCCCTGCGATTGCCAACCCGCCTGCCCAGCGTGGCTATTATGGTTATAACCTCCAGGTATCCTAAGTAGCAAACACCTGGAGAGGCCTGTGTCCAGCAGGGAACTGCGATAGGCTTCATCATCAGATGATGATGACTGTTTTCGGATTGCAAGAGGTAAGAACAAAACGTGTTGAAATAACCCTAAAACTTCGGTAACAAACTTCGTAGGCTCTCTGAGACTTAACCAAGAAGAAGTTATAAAGTGTTGAAGTAACCATAAAACTTCGGTAACAAACTTCATAGGCTCTCTGAAACTTAACCAAGAAGAAGTTAAAAAGTGTTGAAGTAACCCTAAAACTTCGGTAACAAACTTCGTAGTCTCTCTGAGACTTAACCTTGAAGAAGTTATAAAGTGTTGAAGTAACCCTTAAACTTCGGTAACAAACTTCGTAGGCTCTCTGAGACTTAACATTTTCCGAGTGGATATGATTTAGGGACCTTCAAAAAGCGAGCCTATAGATTTCTCAAAGGCCGGCAACGCACCTGTGACTCCCCTGGTGTTGCGGTGTCTATGGGCTGAAGTGATCACTTACCATCAGGTGACTTTCAGGCCCATTTGCCCCCTCTTCCATAAAAAAAAACCATGAAGAAGTTATAAAGTGTTGAAGTAACCCTAAAACTTCGGTAACAAACTTCGTAGGCTCTCTGATACTTAACCGAGAAGAAGTTATAAAGTGTTGAAGTAACCCTAAAACTTTGGTAACAAACTTCGTAGGCTCTCTGAGACTAATCCGCTCCCGCTACCTGCCGCGTCCTGTCCCTGCATTCGGCACTGTTACCGTTCGGCGTCGACGCGACATTTTGCTGTCGAGAATAGCCGCTTACGATGTAATTATGTAGCGTCGACATCGTACTTAGTACGTTAGTATTTATACTAACTTTAGTACGAGTATACAAGAAAGGTAGGGCATAGCGAATCATCGCTCGAATTGAGCCACCCGTCCGGGGAAGGACCTCCACCCTGTAGAATACCACAGCCAAATGCCTCCCAAAGTCACGAGCCTCTGGGTCGTGTTTCTGCCGGTGAGTAGCTTTGGATACGAAACCCTAACAAAAGATTAAAATGTCTTAGATTTCTGGCTAAGTCGAAGGGTATCTCCTCTGCAATGCATTGACTGGCTTTGGGTGTACACCCTATGGAATACCGCAGTCAAATGACCTCTGGGTCGTGTTTCTGCCGGTGAGTAGGGTTTCCGGAGCTCGTGTGGGGTTGTGGTTGGGCTGGCATGGCGGTGGCAACAGACAGGTAGCTGACCAGTTACTGGCCCGTTCTCAGCGATTTGGGCTTCCCTTTCGCTCAGGAGATACAAATAACAAAAAGAATTCTCATTTATTGTGTCTATGAACGGGTTAAAAAAGAGGGGAAAGGGTGAGCTTGTTGTTGGTGAGTGAGTATAAATACTCTAACCTAAGATTAAAAAGAAAATCAAAGACTACTATAATAAAACAAATATTTATTTATTATTTCAAATCACAGAGGACCGTATAGTACCAATAAATTATACGAGTACAAGATACACATATAGTTTTTTTATTATTATTTAAATGGTATATAACTTATGCGACACTAAATAAATTAAATATAATTTTCCTAAATAATTATTTAAGTACAAAAGTGTAAAAACAATAACTTAGACAATAAATTATAATCAAATGCTTTGTGATACTGTTTTATGGAAATACGTTTATATGAAAAGCAGAATTGACGTTTCGGCTTGCTTTGCAAAATTTACTACGCTTCGGCATGGAGTTCCAGCATGCTTCGCATAGCTTCTATTTCCTTAAAAGCTTTATTGATAGTTATGAAACGTTCATATAAAAATTCTCTTGTAGTATAATTTCTTACAATATAAATATATTAAGGGCTTTTTATACTATATTGGTCTTTATACATAAGTAGTTAATTCGTTCTCAAATATAAAAATAATAATTGAGATCAGAATATGTCATGTAGTCATTTAAAACAATGAACTTATTTGATATGAGTTACATTTATAACTTAAAACTAGTTTTACAATTTTTTTGAGTTCTATAATAATACAGGGTGCAATAAAATCAAATTTTAATTAGATTAAGAATATGTGTATCAATGTTACAATTGTGTCAAATTACAAAACGACTGCTTTTCAACAAACTCTCATTATTCAATGCAAAAAAAATGCTTTGTATTCAAGTTATTAAGATAACCATGACATGAAGATTCACTAAGTATGACACAATAATAGTTTTGCTTCAAAACTTCCTGTTTTAATTGACGTTTTTTTATATTGGTTTATCTAAAACATTTATTAAATACATAATTTACTATAGTTATAAGCTGCCAGTAAGATACGATAGAAATAAAGCTGATGTCTACCGACCAAAGCACCTAATTAAATATGATAAATTAAAAAATAAATATGTACTTTTCAAAACACCCTGTAATAATATTACAAATACCTATTTATGTGAATTGTTCGATTTGAAGTTTCATCTACAATTGCTGCCTTCATAATAACTTAAAAATAATATTTTACAACTTAAGTACTAAATAAAAATAAATTATATTCCTGTCCAGTCGAATCGATGGTAAGTATCAATTGAGATAGGAGCATGTATGAGATATTTACTATATTTTCTATTGTTTTATGTGTTTTTTGTCAGTATGACAATTTCAAATCTAATTCAGTTGATAGCTCACCTAACCTCTTCTCTGTAACTATCCTCTACCCTAAGGTTGTCTGGAAGAGATCGCTTATAGCGATAAGGCCGCCTATATTGTACAGCATAATGTCTACTATACATAGTTTTAAGTCAATTGTTTGGTGTGCAATAAAGAATATCTTATCTTATCTTATCTTATGACAAAATGGCTTCCGGAATGCCTAAGTAATAATGCGTTTCGAAAGAAGCGCGAAGTGAAGCTAAGGACAATAGCAATTGACCAATGATATTCCAGCTCAAATCACACTTATGACAAGTGCAACTCCGCCCAACTTCAGTGGAACAATATCATTAGTCAATTTCTGCCAGCTGCGCGATGCTTCTCGCAGCTTCTGTGAAAACGTAACCTAACATTCCAGCTCAAATCACACTTATGACAAGTGCAACTCCGCCCAACTGCAGTGGAACAATATCCTTGGTAAATTTCTGCCAGCTTCGCGATGCTTCTCGCAGCTTCTGTGAAAACGTAACCTAACCTTGTCATAGCTCTTGGACGTCTGCAACACCAAGCACATCACACTGATAATCTTTAACCCTTTGAACGCCAGAGACGCTTATATGCGTCGATAGCAATACATTTTCTATTGTTTTAATTTCTCGGTGGATTAAAAACAAATGCACTATGAACTTTAACTGCATGATAAAGCGATAGTTCTAGCTTCATCCTAAGTAACACATTATTATACTTAGAAGCATGCACTTCAAGATTTACCTGTAAAGTATCTGATAGAATTTATCAAGAACTTAATCGAAGGTTCGCTGGACTTTTTTTTTATTTAATGTTTAGTTTCTCCCTTATATGCTCCTACTCAAGTGCTAATAACTTAATCTAACAATAAGTTAAGTTGTGGTTAAGTTAAAATAGGTACACTTAAGTATAGGAACATCAAATTGTCATCGGCGGGTAACTTTGTGATCTGCGAAGTGTAGGCGCTCACTGTAAAGAAAATAAATTGATTTCAGTAGGTATTATAAATAAAATAAAATAAAATATTGGTGATAAATATATTTTGCCAGCTTCGAAATGTATAAGTAGTTTATTTAATTAAAAGAACGGGTCTAGGTTCGATTCCAGGTCAGGTCAATTCAAACAAAAGAAACCCTATTAAAGGCACTGAGTGTGTACACAGACTCAGCTGTGTACACACTTGTGCATTTTAATATCGCCATTTTAAGCTCGTGGGGGGTTAGGGTTGGGCCGGCATGGCGGTGGCAACTGACAAGTAACTGACCAGTTACTTGCCCGTTGTCACAGCGATTTGGGCTTCTCTTTCGCTTTCCATCAGGCGTAGGGAAGCCATTATGTCGAGCCACTATAAAAAAAAAAAAAAATATCGCCTGCTTAAGTAAGCCCTTGAAGATTGTTCGCTTTAGCTTTGGAAATTCGGTCAGCAGAAATTCCAGCACGCTTCGATTTCATAGAATATAAGCCATTTCATCGTGTCAAAATAAAAAATAAGATGTATGAATGTTTAAGGAATGTTAGGGAGTGATCTATTATCATTTCGCCTCAAGCTACCCTCAACTACCCATGGTGCATCCTGCCGATGATTAAACGAGACGCTGGCAACCGACTGGTGGCGGTATAGCGATCACAATTAAAGACGTAGCTAGATACCACAGGCAGATGACAGGCAGCAGCATCACCGGAGCGAGGAGCTACGCCTACCAACCTGCCTGGCCAACGTGGCGATGATGGGCAAAGTCTCCAGATGTTTGCTCAAAATGGTGAACAACTGGATTGGCCTATGTCCAGCATCGGACTGCGATAGGCGGTTGATGAATATAAAAAAAACCAACCTGTCTCTTAGTCGGATAAAGGAAGGTCTGCACGGAATCCTTTCCGTACTTGTTTTTGACAGTACAAGTGTAGTTCTCCATGTCTTCCCAGGAAATGTCGTTGATGAGCAGATCGCCAGATGGCAGCACCTGTGGAGGAACAGTTATTGGTTAGTTAGGGTGACTAGCCAAAAGCTCGTCTGCCACCCTTAACAAAAAGATCGGGGATTCGTTGGATGCAGAAAAATGTGAAGATTTTTGGGTAGACTAAGTCCAGCAGATGTTTACTACATCTTCAAGCTTATGATCATCATCATCCTAGCCTTTTTCCCGATTGTCTCAGGGTCGGCTTCCCAAACTGAGAAATTTGGCGAGGGCTAAGCTATTACACAGAGCGACTGCCATCAGACCTCCGCAACACTTAGGGTAAGCTATACCCATTCCCAGTTTAGGCGTCAGAGTTATCATCATTTCTGATATGATGTAACGACTGCTATCTGAGTTGGTAAAGATAGCACCCGGGACCAACAGCTTAACGTGCCTTCCGAAGCACGGAGGAAATCGGTGTCAAATTTTGGTCACCCATCATCGGATTGACCGCGCCAATGGTTGCACAACGTTGCGATCATTGTTAAGCGTACAAGACCGCGGCGCCACCGAGCTCCATCCATCTTCCAGCTTATGATCATGTTTCGAATTGTCTTAACTACCCCGGCATATTTCGAAAAATAAGGAGTTCTACATTATATTATAACATGATATACTTAATGATAAAAGAATATACTACATGGCTGAGAAACTCGATAACTATGTGAACTAAGGTGAGCTAACCTAATTCTGGTTCTAAATTCCGGGACGTGTTCGTACTGCGCGGGGATCGAACCCATGACCCTTGGCTTAGAAGGCAGGGGTCTCCACCAAATGAGCCATCGAGCCAGTCAGCCAGCCAGTAGTTTTTTTTGCGCTTGACTGCAATTCACCTGATGGTAAGCGATATCACAGTCTACGATGGAGCGCGCTCACCCATCAAAAACCGGTTCACTCTCGCCTTGAACATCGGAAGATTGTACGTATCAGGGAACAAGGAGCCTGGCAAATAGTTCCATAGTTTGGCCGTTCGTACTATAAAAGTAGAGGCGAAACGTGCTGTGCGAGTCCTAGGAACTTGCACCATATAACGGTGCCTATTCGCCGTATCCCTGCTCGTCCGATGAATATTCATATTCATTTATTCACCTTAATTTGCAACAAAAATAGGTACAACAATAAATTGTGTAGTTTTACAGATGGTATTAGTCTATGCTACAAATTAACCTTTTCAAGGCATTGTGAAACACATCAAAAATTTAAAAAACTATTACATAGTAGCAAAAGAAAAAATTAAAATTCTATATAAACTTAAGTTAATATTTGTCGTCTGGCATTTTTGTCTCAAAGTACTCTTTCATGCTATAAAAGGGATTTTGAATAAGGATGGCTTTTAGCTTTTTTTCAAATGAAGCATCTTGAAGGGCTTTTATTGATTTCGGTAAATGATTATATACCTTGATAGCCATATAATAAGTGCCATTTTTAAATATTGTAAGACGAGCAGGGGGTGCAACTATATTATTTTCGCGGCGAGACGTGTAACGGCTAGGTTTATCGGCGAATGTCTGAAAGTAGTGACTGTGTTGTCTGATAAGTCGGCAATAAGGAATCAAGTTATTAGGAACAAAGCAACTTACCCGAATCCTATCATTCCCATATATCAGCTCATCCTGGCTGTCCATCCAGTAGACCTGGGCCTTCCCGGAGCTGTGGTACCGGCAGGGCAGCACCACCGTGGTGCCGATGTCCTGGAAGATCTCGTTGTAGTAGTCTGTGATGACCGGCTTTGACGGCTTGCGGAATAACGCTTCTAGGCCAAAGAGGTTGGATTCGTCTTCGTCTGGAAAGAAATAGAAAAATAATAATTTAAAAAAATCCGCCAAAAACATTGCACGAAAGAACTTATTCTAGGCAAGTAATTACAAGCAGTTTTGATACAAGTAGTAGGTATATTATATAAACTTCAAGCATACAATATTTGGGGGGGGCTGGAGCCTAAACTAGGTATACCTACACCTGTATTTCAAAGAATGTGTGTGTGTGTGTGTTTTTTTTTTATATAGTAAGCCCGACATAATGGCTTCCCTACGCCTGATGGAAAGCCAAAGAGAAGCCTAAGTAGCTGTGACAACTGGCAAGTAACTGGTCAGCCTGTCAGTTGCCACTACCATGCCGGCCCGACTCTAACCCCACACGAGCTCCGGAGACCCTACTCACCAGCAAAAACACGACCCGGAGGACATTTGGCTGCGGTATTCTATAGGGTGGAGTCCTTCCCGTATCTGGGTGTTTATATTTTGCATCTCAGTATTGGTGGTAAATTTGTTGTTCTGTCACCCACGTAAGCTGCGGTCTTAAGGATCGGAGCAATGTATGAAAAGAATAGAATAGAATAGAAAATAGTTTATTCAGCGCACATTAAAAATACAAGGGTGTACTAAATCTAAGTAAAGTAACTTAAAACTAAGCTACAATGCTATACAATGTGCAGCCAAATTGGTATGCACTCAGTGAATGTCGAGGCATGACATAAAGACTGCCAAGACGCTGATTTTCGGTGGAACCGTCAAGAGGGAATACTCGTACATGGTACACTCGTATGTGGTGTAATCTGATATTTATTTTTATTTATTTACAAAAAATAATATCAAATCCTCTGAATTACACATGCCTTCAGTACGTTTTCAGCTACTAAAAAGCTCGTTTTTGCGTATCTTCAACTACACCAGAGTAATTCCGCTACTCATCAAGAGATGGCGCTAAAATACTTTATAAAAAGCGAATCGACAATCGACATTCTTGGAGGATAGTATCGCGCTGTGACTCCCATATTATTCTCCGTCTAGGGAACGTGCACATCTATGGTGCTGCCAACTGGTGTCATAAATTTGAATGTTTTACCCTAGTTTACACTACGTAGTGCTGCCACCTATAGTTGTGCATGGTCCCTGGCAGTGACTCCCATATTTTTGCTTCGTCCAGGAGTTAAAGTTAGTGACTTTTGAGCTATCGTCGTTTTAACGTGCTTTCCGATGACCGAGGTTATCTAAAGTGTTAAAAATGTACCTTCAGCACTATAGATGATGGTAGTAGCTATCTGTTGCTTCATCCCAGCAGTGGCCACACACGTGTACTGGTCTCCGTTGGAAGCTGAAGACACCACGATCTTGGACGTCAGCCGCGCGATGCTCGAAGGGTGGACGTTCACGATCTCATTGATTTCATCGTACTGTAATTGGTAATAATAATTAAATAAATATCAGACATCATCATCATCATCAGCCTATTACAGTCCACTGCTGGACATAGGCCTCTCCAGTTGTTCGCCACTTAGAGCAAACATCTTGAGGATATACCCATAATCGCCACGCTGGGCAGGCGGGTTGGCGATCGCAGGGCGTAGCTTCTTGCTCCGGTGACGCTGCTGCCGTCACCGGTCTTTAGTATTTAGCTACGCCTTCAATTGTGATGGTTATACCGCCAGCAGTCGGTTGCCAGCGCCTCGTTTGTTATTCGGCAGGATGCACCACGGACAGGTGAGGTTGGCTTGGAGCGAAAAGATGATAGGCCGCTCTATTACATCCCATACATCCCTTACATATCAGACAATATCACCCTATTCACATTGCTTTTGGTGGTTAAAGAAAGAGATTTGTAAAACTTTACGTGTTTTGCAAAAGGGAATGTTTGCTCTAGGTTTTGACTTATCATCAGACTATTGCAGTCTACTGCTGCATATTGGTCTCTCCAGTTGTTCATTACCTTGGGCAAATATCTGGTGGCTTTACTCATAATTGCCACGCTGGGCAGGCCGGTTGGCGATCGCAGGGCATAGCTTCTCGCTCCGGTGATTCTACTGCTCGTCATCAGACTGTGGTGTTTAGCTACACCTTCCTAATATGTAGATTTTACGATCTAATCTCTAATGTTCTATCCTCATAAAGGTATAAAATAAGTTGAAAGTTGGCGTTTTTTCTCAGCCTTCACTCTCAACTTAACATCATAGTCCAATGCTGGACATAGGTCTCTCCAGTTGTTGACACTTTGGACAAACATTTGGAGGATCACCCATATCTAAAGATCAGTTTCCAATTCCGATACAAGGCTAAAAGTTCAGAATACTTATGTAGGAACAGACTTCATATCACGTCGGTGTAGATCACGTCGGGGTCACCAATTGTAGGAACAGACTTGTCCCTACGAAAAGTGGAAGTACTTCCGCCGAGCTAGGTGATCGTGCTCGGGGACCGCGGTCCTATGGACCATCTTGGTTTTTCGTATATATAGCGAGTCGTGATGAAGACTTCGTATGCGCATTGTAGGTCTTCCATATTTTTTTGATTTCTAATCGCCATCTGTTGTTAGCTGGCGGAACTTGCATATTGTAGCGACGTGGAGGTTGTTGTAGCGGTGTGGAGATAGGTGTCGCTACGTGTCGCTACACTTACATCAGTTAACAGCTGACTGTTCTTCAACCACTGGGCGGCAGGAGCTGGTTTCCCTATCACCTCGCAGGTCAGCTCCAGCCTGGTGCCGGGGATGAGCCGGGCGGTCTCCGGGGGAGGGTCCAGTATCCTCACGTACGGCTGAAGGGTGCGGCGTTTGGGGACTGTTACCACTGGAAAGGGAATGAAACTGACGTTAGGATGGAAATTAATGACAAAGTGTTTCAATCAATCGATCGGCTCCGGACGCAGGTCGGTAGAAGTAAGGAGAATAGGTGGAGGTGGGGATTCGCGGACGGGTCCGACCCGACTTGTGCTTGTGGGTTTTCCCCTTAAACCATGGCTCACCTCGCGGCCTGCCCGGCGTGCCCATCAAGTTGTACGCGGGACGAGCTGATGAGGGCGTCCAGGCCCTCCTGGACTCCGGTTCGTGTGGCTGAATATTGGGCGGAACTCGTTTAGATTGCCATCGACACGATAAGAAGAAGAAGAATCAATCTATCAACAGCCTTGGTCCGTCCACTGCTGAACGTAGGCTTCTTTTAATTTGCGCCGTGTTTGAGCATAAGTAATTACAGTCCATAGGGACTACAATACCAAGGAGCCGTGGTAGCCTAGTGGTAAGATCGTCGCTTCACACACGTGAGGTCGTCGGTACGAATCCGCGCGGGGCACGCACCTCTGGATTTGCAATTAATTCTGAATGTCTAACCATGATCCAAATTTGTCTGGTTCCCCTTTCTGAGGGTTCGTCCATACCCGTCTCTACCAAAGCTGTTAATTCTCATATACGCAGTAAGAACTGAATCTCTACTTCGTTCCTGAAAACTATAAAATCTTTTATTCAAACAGGAAACTGAACAAATAAAGGGATTATGTAATGCCAAGATATATTCGGCCTTACAATGTCGTTTTAAATTCTAGAAATTGCAAAATAATAGGATTCTTTTCATGATGGATGTTAAACCTTAAAGTAAAGATGTATTCAAGCATAAAGATACACGATATTTTATTATTCAAGGCTATGGCAGGCTTACAGTCAAGGGTACCCGTACTTATATTTCTTTGTCTCTGCCGGTGCAAATACCGCTTAAAAACGAACGGTTTCTGTCAATCGTATTGTGTAGGTAGGTATATAATGTTTATTTATCTAATCTGTCATTAAATACGAGTAACTCAGTTGCAGTGTCTTAGATCATAAAGTTTGCGGTGGTATTCGTTAGAAAGCATGATAGTTAAGTAGATTTTGAATACAAGGGCTATTTTCCTTGGATAATGGCAGTTGATCGAAGAAATTCGTTCAAAACAAACTTCGATATCTTTATTTATCCATAGGATACATACCCATTACATTAGATCATAATCGGTAACGGGTATTGTATCCTTTATGATTCTATCTTGTAGTTTGAAGAAGATCATGATAAGCATAAAACATGTAGATAATAATTAAGATCACAAAATCGCGTAAAGTATACGCTAGTTCTAACTGCAGTAAAAAGTATCTATCCTCATAAGTCAGTCCATTGCCATCCACTGCTGGCATGTAGAATTCTTCAACCCATTCTCGGCCAGCCATCTTTCTTCAGCCATCGTGCTATCGTATTAGATGGCGTCCAGCAAAATTCCTTCTCTGAATTGTACTTTGTTTTTGTTTAATGTGTTTTTCCTTTAATATCTGCGTTTTTGTGCAATAAAGAGTTTCTATCTATCGTACGCTTAGCACTAAATCGCCTAGCTCAGAATACAATTCAAGCGTTATTCTGAATTTATTCCTTCAGTCTTACACGCGCGCTCGTGTAAGAAATGATATATTTGCCTTTATAATCTATATCCCGCAGACTGGCGTTTTGTGAGTCAAACAGGGGCTACACATCTGGCCCATACTTAATATATTATGTGGAAATGACATTTGAAAAGCTAATGCCGAAATTTTACTTTGTAGGGGAAGTGATTTTAATGGTTCTTTTTAATGTGGAGGGCTTGATTCAATTTGATTCATGTTGAATAGATATGTAGGAAGTATCAATGAACATAAAATTTAATTCTGCATAGATTTGATAGTTTAAGCATAAAAAACTTTAGCTGCTTACAATCCGTAACTGTTTGCGTTAGGTTTGAAACAGCTTGTGCAAGTTGATAGCTAGCGAAACTACTATATTTATGAGAAGTAGAAGATTTCTTAGGATCACCGGTGACCACCAACAGTACCTTTTAGTTTTTTTATTGTGTCTACATTTTCGAAGCTAAGCTTAACTGTACCCCATAAAATATACATTGCGTAGGTTATTTTAAATTGTGTATGTCTTGTGGGACGACTTATGTACAGACGACCACTCATCAAATTAGCACTCTCTGCCGAATATCCTCAAAACATCTAGACGGATAATGGACTTAACTAAAAAGTCTGTGGGGAAGTTTGACATCTCTCAAGGGGAGTAACTCTATCTGTGTCCATCTGTACTTACTCTACAAATAATATAACCGTAAATTTAATGAAATCTATGAATAGACACTGGAAAACTAGATCTATGGTTATAGAACTGGCCCCCGGCCCGGAAATCATGCAATTCAACAGTGATCTCACAAATCGATTTATCGATTCCAATTGAATATTTATCGAGAAAAGTTGCCATGCCAAATACATCGATGACCAATGTGTCCAATTTATTCGCATACTCATGGAAACACAATGTATTCGGCTCGATAAGTTTATGAAATATCCATTGCATTTAAACTGTTATTTTATTGCTAAGTCTTTTTTGTCTTTTAAATATTTATCTCTAGGGAACTTTAAACTGTAAGAATTTTATATAATGATCGGAAATTCGATAGTCATCTCTAGACTAATAAGGGAATATCAGAAAATAGGATTTTGCATCCCATACATGCTTTTATATTCCTGAAAAACAGACATATGACCCAATGGAGCTGCTCTCAATCTTTCAAGTTCCTTCCCTTTGCCTGATGGAAAGCTTGAAAGTAAGCCCAAGTCGCTCTGATAACTGGCGGGTAACCTTAGTTTCCCCCAAGATACTTTTAACGCTATGTTTAACAGATCCCATACTATAAGAAGAAGTATTTTAGAAACAATAGAAGCTTTATTGCATTGTGACCGAATTCGGCCGTTTAGTGATGACATCCAAAATGGCTTATTTTGCATCTTACACTCTTACGAGCTGGAATCAGCACGCTTAACTCAGAACATCTATCTTTTCGCGTCCAAGGTAAAAAAAAAACTATTAGATAATTATTAATTCATTTCTAAACTCACCATTGGGTTGTAAATTGTTGTCCATGTCATTTTTGACCTCAATCTGTGCATTGGCTTCCAACCCGCATTGTAGCGACACCAGCGCTGCGGCGACGAGGAGAGAAACTAAGTTGATCATTTTGCTATTCGGGGATAGATGGCGGTAGTAGCAATAGAAAATAACCTGTAATTGAAGAAATGATAGCATTTGTAGAACAAATTGTATGAATTGTTTTTCACTTATAATACTTAATTTGGCATTATACAGACTATATATATACTATTGCGATGCCTATCCATACTATGTAATAGTATAAATGGGAAAGTGTGTCTGTCTGTATGTTTGTTTTTCTTTCACGGCAAAACGAAGCGACGAATTGACGTGCTTTTTTATGTGGAGATAGTTGAAGGGATGGAGAGTAATATAGGCTAGTTTTTGCCCCTTTCTAACCCCCCACTTAAATGGGGGATGGGAGTTTGTATGGAGCATTTACCCCAAATTTACCGCGAGCGAAGCCGCGGGCAAAAGCTAGTGTATATGAAGACCTCAATCACGTTTTCAAAGATATCAGTCGCACATGGGCTTAAAAAATGTTGCGTTTAAAACTCAGCACTGGCGTTTTTAAAACGCTTGATCGCTTTTGCGGTTGTGAATGGAGATATAGAATCTCTTTGTCCTAAGGACCAAAGTCCATCTGAGAAAACACAACACAACGCGGCGCGGTAAAAAGCCGACGCATTTCAAAATTGCTGACGTATCTAGGAACATACTTGGGAATGCATTTTGCTCTATTTCAACGCGTGTTATAGACGGTCTATAAGATCTCGTGTGAATGAATGAGAGTGAATCGGTATTTTCTGGGTAAGTGCGCTCCATCATAGTTCTGTGTCAACATTGCTTAACATTAGGTGAATTGTGGCCAAGCGTATCCAATCCTATAGTGGATAAAAAATAAGCGAGTAGCCAGTCGGGTAAACCACCAGTAAGTCACATATTTGCAGTAGTAGTAAAGAAACGTGATTATGAAAAAAATAAATTTTTGACAACCATTTTATAGCTATAAACTAGCTGTGCTCGCGACTTCGTCCGCGTGGAATAGTTATTTTTTCCCCGTTTTTTTTTTACATTTTCCGTTATTTCTTCGCTCCTAACAGTTGCAGCGTGATGTTATATAGCCTAAAGCCTTCCTCGATAAATGGTCTATTCAACACAAAAATAATTTTCAATTCGGACCAGTAGTTCCTGAGATTAGCGCGTTCAAACAAACAAACTCTTCAGCTTTATAATATTAGTTAAGATTAGTTAGCTTATTTCATTAAATAATTAACGGACTAACACCCGTATTCACAAACGATACTTATCTATGAAGGCTAACAACACTATGAGAAGTAAGGCATTTATATGGCGATCGGCACTCAAGTGTTGTCTATGAGTAGGTTTTTGGGTCCCCGTCTGCACGACGCATAGCAACGTTTGTGAATACGGGATTGCACGACGTTATCCTTCTCTTCAAAAAATTACATTTGTTACACATAAATTGCAACAGAAGATCGATAAAAATCTTTTATTCGTAATTTTGTGCAATACAAAATATTTTTATTTTATAAAGTAGCTCGACATAGTATGCCTGATGAAAAGCGAAAGAGAAGCCCAAAATCTATCTCTACCACTTCCGTTGTGCAACGGAACGAACAGTTAAGAACTTTAGAGATATGTACATAGATCAAATCCTACTTTGCCGGCAAGCTCATTGAGAGAGCTTCCAATAAAAAAAAACCTTCCGACGAGCAAACTACCTGTTATCAGTCACGTAGCCAGCACCTTCTACTGTTAACTGGGACTTAAAAAAGGGTGACGCATACAATTTTTGAAGGTGGTACTGGGCCGGTACTGAATTTTTATGACTATTTTTAAATAATAAACGCTACTAGTAATAGTATGTAGGTACTTAGTATATATAGAGAGGGACATAATTTGAAAAGAAATACTTATGTAGGGTTGTCTGGAAGATTTCAATATTATACCTAATGATAAGACCGCTTAAATTGTAAAACAAATTGATTATTCGTTACGTATTAATAGAGAGGAAAATAAGTTGACGTAAAGAACGGACATTAAATTAAATTAATTTATTCATGCCAATTAAAAATGTCTAATACTTAGTTTTAAGTCAACTGCAGGAGTATGATGAAAATTAAAGAATATCTGTCTATAGATAAAATAATTATAAATTATCATGATAAATCGCCCTATTTCTTCCCCAGGGTTATTGTAAGAGTCAACTAAGGGAATTCTTTAGATACCAGCTTCTGGCTTCGTCCGGCTGGATACCCACGGGAAGACATAGATTTAAGGGAGGTAGGGCATAGCGAATCTTCGCTCGAATTGAGCTGCCCGTCCGGGGAAGGGCCTCCACCCTATAGAATACCGCAGCCAAATGACCTCCGGATCGTGTTTCTGCTGGTGAGTAGGGTCTCCGGAGCTCGTGGGGGGGCAGGCATGGCAGTGGCAACTGACAGGTAACTAACCAGTTACTTGCCAGTTGTCACAGCGACTTGGACTTCTCTTTCGCTTTCCATCAGGCGTAGGGAAGCCTTTATGTCGAGCTACTATAAAAAAAAACCGCAGAAGAGAGAGAGAAGGGTGGTTTTTCTTCTTTCTCCGTCACCACATTGATTTCGAATTCCATAAAAGATTTTCATAGATCGCTGCACTTTTACATTCCTTGTTTGAGTGAAATTATACTAATGACTCTACCTATTTAAATACACTAACAATTCGAAAGCATCCGAAAATACTGTAAAAAGTTGAAGTCCTAAACAAGATTAGAACTAGTTCTAATATAAAAGAAATCTAATTCACGACTTAAAACGTCTTTTGAAATCATGAATATACTAAAGGTTCGATATGAATTTTATCTTTTTTTTATATTGGCTCAGCATAGTGGCTCTCTCTCGCCCGATGGAAAGCTGAAAAGGAAGCCCAAGTCGCTCTGGCCACGGGCGGGGAACCTCAGTTTTCAGACAATCACCACAGCCATTCCGGCCCGCAAGAATAACGATAAAACATTGATAGGGATCTGATAAAATGATAACCAAGATAAAATGTAAAGAAAAAAAAAACATAAAAGATACAGGGTAAGTTGCAGGGAAGATAATAGAGGTCCCTAGGATACAGGGTTTCCTAGTTTAGGGTCCATTGCTAAATAAAAAAACATACACTGTTCAGCCTTATGAAACAAATCAATTAATAAAGGAACGACATGATAAGGAATAAATGACTCTACAATCCCGGTGTCGCAATGACTAAGCACTCTCGCCAATAGCATTCGATTCCCGGACGGATCAACTTAGGAAATGGACTTTTCGAAATTGTCTTGTGTCTGGGTGTTATGGGAATGACCCTTGTCATCTGGTTCTCATAGCACGAGGGAAAACCTTAGTTTGAGATCAGTATTAGGTATGAATTATAGGGCCCAATTATCATTATTAATTGCTAAATGAATGTTAAACTGTCTATCATATAAATTTACATATAGATATGTGGATGAACTATGAATCTAGAATGCTTTAAGTATGTTATGTAAACATACAAAGTAAGCACTTTCTAAATACCTAATTTGTTTAACTAATAACCGCTGGAATTCTATAAGGTTAAACATTGAGAAATTCATTACTTAATAATAATAAAAAGTAAATTACTCTCCATGTACATTTAATAAAGTTTTAGTAATGTATTCAATTTAATACTGAAAATATAAATGAATCGAACAATAGTTGAAGTCATGTCAGAATAATTATTACATAATACAAAATTTAAATTAATTTTTATGTTACTCTACATTTTGTCTATTATCTAGGTCATACTAGCTTATCTAAAGTAAAGTTTATTTTCGTTATTAATCGATGTTTTCGAATTAAGCAATACAATTTAAAATTATCCGTTTATCATTTATTAAGAAATATAAATTTTAAAATAACTAATAAGAAATTTATCGGCATAGAAAGTGAAAAGAATTCACTTTCTTTATGCAAGAAAAATAATACCGGCAACATTTCAACACTGTCCCTATCAAATCATTAAAAAAACCGGTCAAAAAGAAAAACAAACGTTTTTTTTTGTAACAATGTCATAAATGCCGGTTATATTACATGATTCATCAAATCAAATAATTTAAAAAGAAATGAATTAAAACCTGGCACTAAAATCTGTTTTTTTTTTTACAAAAATTTGCCAAATAGAAAAATTATATAAAATCAAATAAAAACTCACCTAAATATAAGGTAAACCACTTATTCACGTAATTCAGTCACAAATTCACAAAACGCGCGTCTCACTCGGGAGTTGGTTCATGAATGAAGCCGGTCCGTCCCTACGCCATATTTATATGATCCTGAGGGAGCGAACCACTCGAGGTTCCCTAGCGCAATCCGTTTGAGATGGACATGCGTTTTTCATGGTGGTTTTTAACCGATATGTGAAAATGGAGGTGTGATATAGTATAAAATCTGGAGGAATAAAAAAACACTAAAAACACTGGATGTTTTTATAATGGAAAACCGATTTTATAGAGATTGGTGCAAGTATAAATGTGAGAAGAAATCTTACAGATTTTTTTTCTGATTAGCTCTTGTCTACACGATGACTGATAAAATTGATTGGCCCGATGGCTCATTTGGTAGTTACCTCTGCCTTTTCAGCCAAGTATCGTGGGTTCGATCCCGGCGCAGTACAAACATTTGTGTGCATAAACATGTCTGTTTGTATTGGTCATAGTAAACATAATTATGTATGTACAGTATGTATTTAAAAAAAAGTATCTAAGTAAGTTTATCAGTTGTTTATTATCCATAGTACAAGTTCGGCTTAGTTCGAGACTAGATGGCGCTCTGTGGTCCAGTGACACATGTTTATTAATTAAAATAAAAAAAAGTAACGTGTAAATACCATGTTATATATAAGTATTAAATACCATCTTATATATAAGTATTATCTATATAGGTAAGACAATAAAAATAATAATCCTACTAATATGTAATATAAATGATAAAGTTTGTTTGGATGGATGTTTGTTCCTCTTTCACGCATTAATTACTGAACGGATTTTAATAAAAATTTACAATAATACAGCTTATACGTTGAATTAACACATAGGCAATGTTTTATACGAATATTCACGCGAGCAGAGCCGTGGGCAGCAACTAGTCGAATATAATCGTAAAAAATAGTAGGTAGGTAAGTACATCTTGTCTTGAACCAACGATCTCTGAGTAAGACTAAAGAAAAAAAATGGTTGCCACTCCTGTAAGTAACTATAATCTGGAGTCCTATTTCTCAACATGTGGCATTGTCAACAATTCTTAGTACCGGGGGAATACCTCTAGACAAAATGACTTATCTTTTTTTAATCTATATCTACATAAATAAAAATGGAACTTCGAAATCTATGTAAGCCCAAAGCTCTCGAAGAATTGCACTAATTAGATGATACTTAGTTGTATGTGTTCGTTGTTAGTAAAAGGCTTGTGTATGTATGTTAAAAACATGGCGATATGGTCATACATCATCATCATCATCATCACCAGCCTATTGCAGTCCACTGCTGGACATAGGCGTCTCCAGCTGCTCGCCACTCAGGGCAAATATCTGGAGGATATGCCCATAATCGCCACGCTGGGCAAGCGGGTTGGCGATCACAGGACGTAGCTTCTCGCTCCGATGACGCTGCTGCCCGTCATCGGCCTGTGGTATTTAGCTACGCCTTCATTTGTGGTGGTTATACCGCCACCAGTCGGTTGCCAGAGCCTAGTTTGATATTCGGCAGTATGCACCACGGGCAGGTGAGGTAGGCTTGGAGGGAAAAGACTATAGGTCTCTCCCTTACATCCCACACCATCCCACCACAAATATATAAGTACTTAAATACAAATATAAACACTCATACTATTTAACAAAAGAGTAACTACCGAGTTTCTTGCCGTTTCTTCTCGGTAGAAATCTACTTTCCGAACACAGCGGTAGCTTCTTTTACATTGCTTTTATTCACATTTTACATTACTTGTTGCTAACTTGACCATTCATAAGTACTTATTTTAAGTCTATGTGAATATAGGTATTTTCATTTCATTTCATTCATCACTGAAAGTTTGTGAAGCGTGGGAGTCGAACCCTTGTTTCAGAAGGCAGGGATCACTAAAACTAAGCTACTAGACTGTAGTGTTAAGTCGTTTTGTCTACGGAACTCTCAGCGTACACTTGAACACACTTTGCCCTTTCAGCGATGAACGTGATCAGAACCACATTCAATAATTTAATGATCGTATCAATTAACTTGAATTAGTCTGCTTAAGCTGCTTAGACGATATTAGTGTAAGTAAGTACTATATGTTCGATCTTATGTTGCCACTTGGTAACAAGGACTTAGTGGTGGGTTGGTGACAACATCATCATCATCATCATCATCAGCCCATCGAAGTCCTAGATAGATTAGACATATGCCTCTCCAGTTGTTCGCCACTTTGGGAAAATATACAAGAGAGGAAGGGCATAGCGAATCTTCGCTCGAATTGAGCCGCCCGCCCGGGGAAGGACCTCCACCCTATAGAATGCCGCAGCCAAATGACCTCTAGGTCGTGGTTCTGTCGGTGAGAAGAGTTTCCGGAGCTCGTGGGGTTGGGCCGGTAAGGGGTCCACCCGGGGAGCACTCTATTGCTCCCCGGATCCGGGGGCAGGGGTATTTGCCCTCCCCGGAGGAGTGCCGGCCGCTTATCATCTGCGGCTGGCCAGGGCAGGCAGGGATATGGCCGTATGCTTCGGCGCTACCCGTGTCCCTGCAACTTGCTGCCCACTGACACAGGGTTAGGTTGGGTTTAGTGGGTATGCCCTCCCTTTTGGGAGGTGTGAGTCCCACACACCATGCCGCCTCCCCCGGAGACGGCATAAAGGTGCCTAATGCATTCCCCTCTTAAAAAAAGAAAAGGTATGACGGTGGCAACTGACAGGTAACTGACCAGTTACTTGCCCTTGCCCGATTGTCAGTGCGACTTGGGCGAGCGAAGACTCTTATAAACAATTAAGTCGATATCTTGACAAATGGACTCTTTTAGTGTCTCCGTTCTATCCTTATACACTTCTATCGCTACGCCATTAAAAAACCGGTCATACGCAGTTTTTATCTAATGACGTAAGAGTCGCAGGAAGCACTACCGTTGCTTGTTAAGTCGAAATTCTATATTATGTAGGTACTGTGACGTTTTTGTCATCGTTCTATCTTCTGAGAAAACATGTGGTCAGTGATACGTCATCTGCCTGCTGTCTAGACGTCGTGATAAGACGGGTCTAGTCTCTACTATATTATGGTAGATGACTATGTTTAATTTTCCATTTTAATCATAATCATAATCATAATATTTATTGCATTATGTGGTTACAAAAGATTACACAAATGGATAAGTACCTCTATGGATAAGTATCTTTATTTGATAGCTTCCAAAAAAAACCATTAAAATCGGACTTACTTGAGAAATAACAACAAAAATATTTTGTAAAATGAGAGTGCAAATAAGGTTGTTAATTTAATAAGCCATAAATAATTGTTAATAAGCCATCCTCACCTGCCCGTGCTGCATCTTGCCGAACAACAAACGAGGCTCTGGCAAACCGACTGGTGGCAGTAAAACCATCACGATAGAAGGCGTAGCTAAATACCACAGGCCGATGACGGGCAGCAGCGTCACCGGAGCGAGAAACTACGCCCTGCGATCGCCAACCCGCCTGCCCAGCGTGGCGATTATGGGTATATCCTCCAGACGTTTGCCCTAAGTGGCGAACAGCTGGAGAGGCCAATGTCCAGCAGAGGACTGCAATAGGCTGATGATGATGATGACTCGTATATACTTTTCGTGCATGCTTCGACCAGATTAGAAGTTATCTTCTAGGAGGATTTTGCTTCCGAACCTCATGGTCCCAACTCATGTACGCCATTGCAGATATAAGCTCTTTGTCTTTAAGAATACTAGTATTACAACTTCCCCCAGAATTCCCATACAAAATGCCGACATTACGAAACGATTCCTAGAAACTGTACAGCAATTTAACATTATTTAAAACACTATTTTAACCGTACCATTTTACAACGCCGGCTCAAATTAATTACCTTTAAACGTCTATTAAGCGATCTGAGGCAAAATAAGCGATTATTTGTATGTTCGCCGTCGTAAATATAAATGGTTATTAATTTTCAGAAATTGTTGTAAAGTGCGTGTCTTTAGTCACGTATTTTATTAAGAAAGAAGCCGGTTTTAAAGACAGGTGTGTCAATTAATGCGCCTTCTAATTCCCGATGACGTGGTTGAGCTCTGGCAAACGACTGGTGGCGGTATGACTATCACAATAAGCTATTATGGCTAAAAATTGTAATTAGTCCGTCTTTTAGCTTATTTAAAAATAAAAGACACGTATTTTTCCTTTTTTCATTAAAATAAACAATAGCAAAGATACAAGGCATCAAAAGATAGGAGTGGGAGTCTTTGACGTCACTCGCTCCCGTAAAAATGCCTCACCGAGTGACGTCACGCGTAATTTCAACGGGCTATAACTTTGTAATTTTAGTCTAATTTACAAATAAATAATACGTGTCTTTCATTTTTGAATAAGACAGACTAATTACAATTTTTAGCCATAATAGCCTATTGAAGAGGTAGCTAAATACCACAGGCCGATAGCAGCAGTACCACCGGAGCAGGGAGCTACGCCCTGCGATCGCCTACTTGCCTGCCTAGATGGCGATTATGGGTAAAGCCTCCATTATGTTTGATGAAAGTGGCTAACAACTGGAGAGGTCTATGTCCAGCAGTGGATAATGATGTAGCTTGAACGGAATTTGACTGGCTCGGTAGCTCAATTGGTAGTGCCCCTACCTTCTGAACCAAGGGTCGTGGGTTCGATTCTAACCCGGGACAAATATTCGTGTAATGAACACTTGTGTTTGTTCCGTGTCTGGATGTTTTTAGTTTGTATTTAAGTATGTATTTGTGGTACCTTCGTTGTTCTGATACCCATAACACAAGTGCTTAAGCTACTTACTTTGGGATTAGAGCAATGTATGTGATGTTGTCTGATATTTATTTATATTTAATTAGCAGACACGATGGTCGGATGACATAGCGGTGGTGGCTGGAAAATATTGGACGAGGATGGCGAGGAATCGTAAAGTACTTTAGTACAACATGCTAGGTGGCTCATTTGGTAGTAACCTCTGCCCTCTGAGCCAAGGGTCGTGGGTTCGATTCCCGCACAGTACAAACATTTGTGTTCATGAACATGTCTGTTTGTATTGGTCTGGGTGTTTCTATGTATAATATGTATTTATTTCCAAAAAAATGTATCTAAGTAGGTTTATCAGTTTTCTAGTACCCATAGTACAAGCTTCGGCTTAGTTTGGGGCTAGGTGGCGCTGTGTGGCCCAGCGTGGCATGTCTTGGGTTATTTATTTATAAATATCAACACTGTAACTTTCTCTTCGTTACTAACAAGTTACTTAGTTTCCTTTTAAAAATATGAGGAAAACGCATATAAAAAATTCCACAGTTAATGGGAATAACTGTTTGAAACGATTAATTGGCACACGCCTACTGCCATTAATTCTCGGTAAAATTGACTTGTCCGTCTTTTACACATTGCAATAAATTGTTCGTGTTGGAAAATACCCATAGCGGTAATTTACTATTTATGAATAGAAATGTACATGTATTGGGGTTTTTTTGTCGAGAATGCGTACGTACGAATACATTAGGGCCTCTACGACGAAAATCGAAAACGATCGTTCGTTGAACAGATCGCGTAGTTTTGGACCATAAATCCCTCCCATTTGTCCCTCCCGTGTTTGAATATATAGAGAGGTAGGGCATAGCGAATCTTCGCTCGAATTGAGCCGCCCGTCCGGGGAAGGACCTCCACCCTATAGAATACCGCAGTCAAATGACCTCTGAGTCGTGTTTCTGCCGGTGAGTAGGGTTTCCGGAGCTCGTGGGGGGTTGGGGTTGGGCCAGCATGGCGGTGACAACTGACAGGTATCTGACCAGTTACTTGCCCGTTGTCACAGCGACTTGGGCTTCTCTTTTGCTTTCCATCAGGCGTAGGGAAGCCATTATGTCGAGCCACTATAAAAAAAATGAATTAAATTAATGAAAGTCGACTTTGACGTATTTTAGTAAAGTGCAAAAGTACGCGATCCGTTCAACGAAAGATCGTTTTTGATTTTGGTGGCAGGGGCCCAGGGCTCTGGGTATGGGGGACTTGGGTTATGTGGGGCTCATTCCTATCTAGCGGAGAATACCTCTCTCTCTCTCTCTCTCTCTCTCTTCAGCCCGTCTCGACCCTTCGGGTGTAAGCCTCCTTCAAACGCTTCCACTCATCTCTGTTCTGGGCCACCT
The DNA here is from genome assembly GCA_031163375.1 of Conogethes punctiferalis. NCBI lineage: Eukaryota > Metazoa > Arthropoda > Insecta > Lepidoptera > Crambidae > Conogethes > Conogethes punctiferalis. The sequence continues at coordinate 1,270,495 of CM062103.1, read as the reverse complement.
GCAGCCATTTATGTCCTGCCGTCCTCTTGATGTCGTCGTCCCAACCAAAAACCTTAATACTTCGCCTAAAAATGAGTAAGCCTAATCAGGCAATTATCCAGGTTGTCATAATGTCGTCTCATTGCGCTATATGGAACGAACAGAGTGTATCTGTGTTTATGCACACAAATCATCATCATCATCAGCATTATTGCAGTCCACTGTTGGACTTAGGCCTCTCCAGTTGTCCACCACTTTGGGCAAACACCTGGAGCATAATCACTATGGGCAGACATGTTGGCGATCGCTACTCCGGTGACGCTGCTGCCCGTCATCAGTCTATACTCTAGTAGTGTTTAGCTACGCCTTCAATAGGCCTGTTGCAGTAAAAAATGTAATTAAGTAGTCCGTCTTTTGGATTGTTCAAAGATAAAGGACACGTATTTTTTCATTTGTAAATTGGACCAAAAATTACAAAGATATAGCCTGTTAAAATTACGCGTGACGTCTAAGAGTGGGAGTTTTTTCGCCACTGAGTGACGTCTAAGACCCCCACTCATTTCTGTCATCAGTCAGTTGTCAGAGCCTCATTGTTATTCAGCAGGATGCACAACGGCAGGTGAAGGTGGCTTGGAGTGAAAAGATAGGTCACTCCCTTTTACATCCCATACACGCACATTGTATGCAAAATCTTGCTAACCTTCCTCCTGTCCCTTTTTATTATCGGACGAGCAGGGATACGGCGAATAGGCACCTTTACATAGTGCAAGTTTCTAGGACGCGCACAGCGCGTTTCGCTTCTACCTTCATAGTGCGAACGGCTAAACTATGGAACTCTTTGCCGGGCTCCTTGTTCCCCGAAAGATATAATCTTCCGATGTTCAAGGCGAGAGTGAATCGGTTTTTGCTGGGTGAGCGCGTTCCATCGTAGACTACGATATCGCTTACCATCAGGCGAATTGCAGTCAAGCGCAAACTCATTTTGAATAAAAAAAATCCTCACTGAAAGATACTGAATTACCATGAATAAAACCTTGATATAAAGCAAAACCAATTTGCACTAACTGACAATACGTAACCTACTCCGAAATTTCAAATCAAACAGATTACCAATTCGTCGATAAAAATTCAGAATTCATTCGAATGTATCGATTCGTAAGAAATGGAGATCGTGTGATAATTTATTTGGCTCAAATGTTTATTATTTATTATTTTAATAGTATGTAAGTAGGAGTGCTTAATGCTGGTTTGATGAAAGTTGCTAAGCTATGGAAAAGCTATAAAAGCGAGTATTTTTAAGGCTTAAATGAAATGAAAAATATCTTTAAATTCAAGTAGGCTTATGACAAGCACTTATGAAACATCAAATAATGCAAGTACAAATAATGAATCTACCACCGGATTCGGAAGGTCGTTTTCTACCGAGAAGAACCGGCAAGAAACTCGATAGTTACTCTTTTTCATCGCCAAAATTCATACAACGTTTGTAAAATGGACAAACACGCCGCTACCTGTATGGTAGGTAGCGGCAAGACTGTGCCCCGGCATATCTGATATCCATAGACAGCTGTTACTGTTTAACATCAGACAGGTATGTCTGTCAATTGCTCCCCGGATCCGGGGGTAGGGGTATTTGCCCTCCCCGGACGAGGAGTGCCGGCCGCTTATCATCTGCGGCTGGCCAGTGCAGGCAGGGATGTGGCCGTATGCTTCGGCGCTACCCGTGTCCCTGCAACTTGCTGCCCACTGGCGACACAGGGGGGTTTAGTAGGTATGCCCTCCCATTTTGGGAGGTGTGAGTCTCACACATATGAAGGTGCCTAATGCGGAATGCATTAGGCACCTCTAGAAAAAAAGGTATATCTGTCAACAACACCCTTTTTTCAGGACCGCGTGAAGGTATTAAACAGATTTCTTTATGAAATACCAAGGTCCTAGCCCTATGATCAGTCTTCCTAGCAAGGTAAGCCGAGTTGCGTGCCCTATGGGGCGCCCTTAGCTGTTTTCCCAAGGGTGAAGACGCCCGTGGCGTCACAGCAGCTTTAGTTTGCAGCGTCGTAGACGTTGCGTTCGACGTAGGTCCCGGTCTTTTAGTGGGTATATCTTGCGGATATAAAGATGTTCAGAAGCGTCACATGAAAAGATGCAACATCGAGCCCTCTCACTGGGAGAGTTTGGCAGCACAACGGTCTGAATGGCGCGGGCATGTGCAGCGGCAAGTACGCGTCTTCGAGGAACAGCGTACAGTTGACCTGGATGCTAAACGCGACGAGCTCAAAGCCCGTACGCTCGTAGCCTTTACTTACCACCTCGTGAACGGCAGACTAACGTGCCCACATTGTGCACGACAGTTTGATGCGAGGATCGGCTATATAAGTCATCTTCGGGCGCATCAGCGCAGACTTAATTAGGAGTCGAAGTGGTCGCCATGGCCGAAATCGGTTGGAAGCAATCATCATCATATCTTGCGGTCTCCATCCTGAGGTCTACTTCAGGCACTCTAGTGCCGCTCTTTCGTTTAGCACGGATGCGCTAACTGCGTTTTTCCGGAAAAACAGGGGTGGAAGCTCCCCCCATTCCAGTTATGATGACAACGCCTCGGCTATCACCGTAATCATTTACGAAAAAGAAAAAACGAACAAACCACTCATTGAGTAGATACGTGCCAAAAATCATATCTAAATATATAAAACTCAAAGGTGACTGACTGACTGACTGACTGACTGACTGACTGACTGACATAGTGATCTATCAACGCACAGCCCAAACTACTGGACCAATCGGGCTGAAATTTGGCATGCAGGTAGATGTAATGACGTAGGCGTCCGCTAAGAAAGGATTTTGATCAATTCTACCCCCAAGGGGATAAAATAGGGGATGAAAGTTAGTATAAAATTTTGTCAATTTTAAGCCGTTTGGACTAAGACTTTGCATGTGTAAAGCTACTATGACGTAGGTATCCGCTAAAAAAGGGGTTTGATCATTTCTACCCCCAAGGGGATAAAATAGGGGATGAAAGTTTGTATAAAACTTTGTCAATTTTAAGCCGATTGGGCGAAGAATTTGCATGTATAAAGCTACTATGACGTAGGCATCCGCTAAAAAGGGGTTTTAATCATTTCAACCCCCGAGGGGATAAAATAGCTGATGAAAAAATAGGTTTGTATAAAACTTTGTAAATTTTAAGCCGATTGGTCTAAGACTTGGAATGTATAAAGCTACGACGTGCTATGACGTTTAAGCATCCGCTTAAAAGAATTTTGATCATTTCGAGCCCCAAGGGGATAAAATAGGGGATAAAAGTTAAACCGTTCGGGCTGAGACTTTGCATTCACAAAGCTATACCATGACGTGATAGCTATTGCCAAGAAAGGGTTTTGATAAATTCCACTCCGAAAGGGATAAAATTTCAAAATTTTAAATCAACCCTTTATGTCACAAAGCTATACCATGACGTGGTAGATATTGCCAAGAAAGGGTTTTGATAAATTCCACTCAGAAAAGGGATAAAATTTAAAAATTTTATATCGACCCTTTATTTGATAAAATAGGAAAAGAAAGGCCGAGAAATAAAATAGCCCAAAACTACTAATTCCTCTCAATAAATGGCGTTACCGGTCAAATTAAATCCAAATATATAAAAAAACCGGCCAAGTGCGAGTCGGACTCGCGCACGTAGGGTTCCGTACCACTGATTGAATGAAAAAATTAGGTAATTTGATTTATGACGTTTAAAAAAAACTACTGTCTAGATTTCATTCAAACCAAATTTTGTTAGTAGTTTTTATAGTAATACACATCATATATTTTTTTCAGTTTTATCATGCCCATATTTTAGAAGTTACGGGGGGGGGGACACCCATTTTACCACTTTGGAAGAGTCTCTCGCGCAAACTATTCAGTTTAAAATTTTTTGTTAGAAACCTCAACATCATTTTCAAATACCTATTCATAGTTAACCCACACGTAAAGGTTTGATGAAAAAAAAAATTTTGAGTTTCAGTTCTATGTATGGGGAACCCCAAAAATTTTGGATTTGTTTCTAATGTTATTTTCACATCTTAATGCGGTTTACAGAATACATCTAGGTACCAAATTTCAATAATGTAGCTCTTATAGTTTCGGAATAAACTGGCTGTGACATACGGACGGACAGACAGACAGACAGACAGACATGACGAATCTATAAGGGTCCCGTTTTTGCCATTTTGGCTACGGAACCCTAAAAAGGAGAAAAGAAACTCACTGACTGACATATCAACGCACAGCCTAAACGGCTTAACTTAGGCACTTGAAATTTAGAAGGGACGTAGCTTAGGTACCGTAGAGGTGCACTAAGAAAAGAATTCCCGAAATTCCCACGGGAACGAGAATAGGGACATGCATGAGAAATAGTTACATGTATTTATCGTAAAATAGATAAAAATATACTATGAACAGTGAAAACAAAATCAAAATTGGCTGAAAAATGGGCGAGATAGAGTCGTTGAAAATTAATATATCCGTCTCTCTCACGAAAACAGATTTTTCTATGGAGTTTGTATGGCGCGCACGGTACGTGACGTCATCCGCCACGTCGGATCTCTCTGTCTAAGCAATAATTTTTACGCTTTATATCACACTTAATAGAAAAGATAGTTTAAAAATTCTACGATCTACGAAAAGATAAAAGATGAGATCTATGATCTTTTAAATTCATAAAAAAAAGTCATCCACATTTCCTATTAGCGGGAAAATCTTGCAATTAGGCATGCAAGTACCTTAGTGATTTTCAGTTGCAACAGGATATTGCAAACTTCCCACGGGATCAGGAGTTAGCGGGAAAACCTTTTGTATGAAAAATCTAAATCGCGTTAAGATAGATGATTGAAATTTGGCATGCAAGGTACATTAATGAACGTTAAGATTATCTGCAACGCGATATTGCAAAATTCCAACGGGACCGGGAGTGATTGGGAAAAAAACTTTTGAATGTAAAAATCTAAACACGCGGACGAAGTCGCGGGCAAAAGCTAGTCATAGATAAAACATTTACAATGTAAACAGATAAAAACTACTAGATTCTTGTCTCCCATCCATTCACACTTTGCACATACATACTTCAGAAGTATTTATAGATAATTGATTTCGTAGAAGTCACACACGCATGTTTGAAGAATTCCGTCCGTGTCGCCTCTACTTTAGCATGATTCATCGTCTGTAGGATAATAATATAGTAATAAATTTCATTGTATTGCATTGTATTGAGACATAAGGGAGCGACCTATCACTTTTTCGCTCCAAGCCAACCTCACCTGCCCGTGGTGCATCCTGCCGAATAACAGACGAGGCACTGGCAACCGACTGGTGGCGGTATAGCCATCATAATTCAAGGCGTAGCTAAATACCACAGGCCTATGACGGGCAGCAGCGTCAGCGGATCGAGAAGCTACGCCCTGCGATCGCCATCCCGCCTGCCCAGCGTGGCGATTATGGGTATATCCTCCAGATGTTTTCCCTAAGTGGCGAACAACTGGAGAGGCCATGTCCAGCAGTGGATTGCTATAGGCTGATGATGATGATGACTGGCAGCAGCGTCACCGGAGCGAGGAGCTACGCCCTCCGATCGCCAACCCGCCGTTATCGCCTGAAGGCGGCAAAGCGACCTTTGGCCCATTGGATAAATCAAGAGAGCATTTGTTACTTTCGACCCGCCGATAAATAACCCAAGACATGCCAGGCCCAACCCAGCGCCGTCTAGCCCCAATCTAAGCCGAAGCTTGTAATATGGGTACTAGACAACTGATAAACTTACTAAGATACTTATTTTTTGTAAATTAATACATATTATACATAGGAAACACCCATACCAATACAAACAGACATGTTCATGCACACAAATGTTTGTAATGTGTGGGGATCGAACCCACGACCCTTGGCTCAGAAGGCAGAGGTCAATACCAAATAAGCCATCCTTGTAAATTCCTCCAGGAAAATATCATTTTCCTTCCCTATTCAGAAGTTCAAATACTGTATAACTAAATATTCAAGGGTACACGAACGTACAAAAAATTGCTGCATGCAAAATTTAAGCGTGATTTAAAAGGAAAATCGACCAAACCCGACTTAAGTTGAGGAAAGGCGTTGTCTGTTGCATAAAGGAGTTTATTTTTAGGTTTGAAGTAGGTGGGTACTATTATTTTCATAGCAAAAGGTAAGTAGATTATTTTTGGAAGGTTATACCTAAGAGAGGTAGGGTATAGCGAATCTTCGCTCGAATTGAGCCGCCCGTCCGGGAAAGGACTTCCACCCTATAGTATACCACAGCCAAATGACATCTGGGTCGTGTTTTTGCCGGTTTTCGGAGCTCGTGGGGGGTTAGGTTTGGGCCGGCATGGCAGTGGCAACTGACAGGTAACTGAACAGTTACTTGCCCGTTGTCACAGCGACTTGGCTTCTCTTTCGCTTTCCATTAGGTGTAGGGAAGCCATTACATGGAGCCACTATAAAAAAAATGAATAAATAACTCAAGACATACCACCCTGGTCCACACAGTGCCTTGTAGTAGGTACCTACGGTAAATCTTACATCTGCGGTATTTGGTTCGCCATAATGCTGTAGAACTGTCTTCCATCACTGTGTTACCTTATTCTTAAAGTCTTGGGTCTTTTAAGGGACGTGAAGCGGCACTTATGCCTGCATACGGCCTGCCGTCATACTGTGATCGATCCGTGTTGCACTAACCAGGTGTGACGTGGATCGTTTAGTGTTATACCGCCACCAGTCGGTTGCCAGCACCTCGTTTGTTATTCGGCAGGATGCACCACGGGCAGGTGAGGTTGGCTTGGAGCGAAAAAATGATGCGTCGCTCGCTTACATCCCGGCTAAATTATGAACATCGCATTTAAACTTTACTTCAACAAAACAGTTTCTCCATACAGGAAAAAGTCGGAACATATTGTTATTTTTAAATAATGACTGTCTATTTTTTAATGGTTTGGCTTAAGTCCAAAATGTGTCTGTCTGTCTGCCCATCCATACGAATAGTTCTAAAGTTCACAAACAAAATCAAAGGTTAAACTTAAAGCTGTCAGAGATTTCTTCCAGATGAGTTTACAAGGCAACCGAATGAGGTGGTAAGTATAAACAATTGAAGGCGTAGCTAAATACCACAGGCCGATGACGGGCAGCAGCGTCACCGGAGCAAGGAGCTACGCCCGCCGATGGCCAACCCGCCTGACAATTTTGGGTAAAGCCAGATGTTTGCCCAAAGTGGTGAACGAATGGAGAGGCCTATGTCCAGCAGTGGACTGCAATAGACTGATGATGAGTAAACCTATTGGCTAGATCGTATTAATCGTTAATTCATTCCCGTTTCGGGTATAGTCGGTATATAGCCAATCTTACAAGCCACCATTTTTTATAAAAAAAGCTTTTAGGATGACCTCACTCCACCTGAGTGTAAGCGGTCGTAAGGTCCAAAAGTTATGTCGAACTTAATAATAATAATTCTTTATTTTTCTTTCACTATCAATTAGTTAGGTAGGTACATAAAGTTTGATCAGACATAAATTACATGAATTGTGAGAGACTGGTGTCTGAGCTAAGCTATAAGCCTGTGTTACAGAGCACCAGCACTCTCCTCACTCGATGTGGACATGATAAAGATATTATACATAATAACATTCAGATGGTGACAGAGAAATAAGAGAAACACTAAATTATAATCTAATCCAAAAGAAAGATTTTTGTGTGTGTGTGTATGTATGTATGTATGTGTGTGTACGTGAGCTCAGGCGTGCTTGTAATAGAACAAACCCATTGCGCCTGTCGCCCTCACCCTGAAGGCCCACTGAGATGCCCCGCGAGATTTCACGCCCCGCCTAAAGAACCCATGATCTTGGCCTATCTTGGGTTACTTATCGGTTTTCCATGAACTTGGGCATCTCTTTCGCTATCCACCAGGCAAAGGGCGACTATGTTGTTACTCAGATTCAATGTCATTGTGAGATCAGATAATCGGGTTACCTATGCAGTGTCGTAAAATACATATCAAACTTCTAATTACTACAATAACTTTTGAACTCTTTTGAATCTTATCTAAGTACTAGTGAAAAAATAATTTCTTATCAATAATAACTCGTGCAACAATAATAATTAAGCTTCTGCATTGATGAGCTCTACAGTCATAGTTTCTCAAACTTGCAGTTACTCTATTTTAATTAATTTACTGTTCAATTTTACACTTCTGAGCGATTCTCTTTAGTCTGCATAACGTTTTGTGATTGCCTACAATATAGACAACATCGCATACAATGTCCCTATCCCAAAGTAGCTTATTTAAGCACTTTCTGTTATTATTAATTAATAAACGGCAGTGAATTCTTGCAAAAATAGGGCGGCTTGGAGCAAAAATATGATGGGTCGTACATCCCTTGTTGTTTCTTATGTACCTGTTTGTATATGGAATGACTTAATTTTTGCTAAAAATAAATAAATATTTCATTTCATTTATTTATTAAAAGTAAGAAATGACATCGGTGATGTCATTTCTAAGCTCGGTGGCGCCGCGGTCTTGTACGCTTAACAATGATCGCAACGTTGTGTAACCATTGGCGCGGTCAATCCGATGATGGGTAACCAAAATTTGACACAGATTTCCTCCGTGCTTCGGAAGGCACGTTAAGCTGTTGGTCCCGGGTGCTATCTTTACCAACTCAGATAGCAGTCGTCACATCATATCAGAAATTATGATAACTCTGACGCCCAACTGGGAATGGGTATAGCTTACCCTAAGTGTTGCGGAGGTCTGATGGCAGTCGCTCTGTGTAAAAGCTTAGCCCTGGCCAAATCTCTCAGTTTGGGAAGCCGACCCTGAGACAATCGGGAAAAAGGCTAGGATGATGATGAAGAAATGACATCGGTGAATCCCCCTTTTTACGAAAGTTTGAGATACTCTGCGCTGTGTAAATACAGATACCTAACTACTATTAAAATGAAATGGCGCCACATAGGTAATCAAATTCAGTCACCCACGTGTTACTTATCTATGAGTATATCTGATATAAATCGTATCGGGATGCCGGCTGTCAGCACAAAAATGTTATCAGTAAGATATCAGTCACTTCCTGTAGATAGGTAGGTATGTCTAATTGAAAGGATTTCTCATACCTATGCATTTTTTTGCTTGACAATTATGTCAAGCTACTATAAAAAAAAGGTAGGGCATAGCGAATCTTCGCTCGATTTGAGCCGCCCGTTCGGGGAAGGACCTCCATCCACCCTATAGAATACCGCAGTCAAATGACCTCTGAGTCGTGTTTCTGCCGGTGAGTAGGGTTTCCGGAGCTCGTGGGGGGTTAGGGTTGGGCCGGCATGGCGGTGGCAACTGACAGGTAACTGACCAGTTACTTGCCCGTTGTCACAGCGACTTGGGCTTCTCTTTCGCTTTCCATCAGGCGTAGGGAAGCCATTATGTCGAGCCACTATATAAAAAAAAACTCGTCTAACTAGTGTAAGTATTCCAATTCACATTGTCAAATGAAAACGACAAATGATATAATAGTACCTCAGTTCATTGGCGACATAATGTGACATTACTGGTATTACCGGCCTCATCAGACCAGACGAATCTGGTCCTCGTAATCTGTCCTTAGCTTGACCCAGTTGTGAGCCACACTCATTCGGCTCAAAAGTGGTTATTTGTAGATGGTGTACGTCGATTTGCGTTATTGACAGACAGACAAAGATTTAGATACATAGATATGTTTAATTGTACACCATAAAGATCGACTTAAAAGTAGGAATGTGTACAATTTAGACTCACCGTGAGCGATCTCTTCCGGACAAATTTTATTATATTTTATAACTTTTAATTAAGGCGACATTACACCTTAACAAGAGTCGAGAGTGTTATATTATCTTGTTAGTTGTCCTTAATCAAGTCACATAAATAAGCATTCAAATTAATTTATTTGTCTGTCCCAACAATAAAAATTGGAACTTATTGGTGGCTTACGAAAAGAAGGAGGCGATCGCCAACCCGCCTGCCCAGCGAGGCGATTGTGAGTATTTGCCCAGTGGCGAACAACTGAAAGCCCTATGTCCAGCAGTGGACTGTGATAGGCTAATGATGATAGAGTAGATAGATAGAGTAGCTCCTCGTTCCGGTGACTAGGTAGGCTTGTTGTTGCAAAGGTGGCAATACCAGGGGTATCCACGGCCTACAAAAAACACCTCTAGAACCAAGGCATCACGGACAGCCCCCTATGCAGGCTTTGACAGGCTCGGTGGCTCAATTGGTAGTGACTCCTGCCTTCTGAACCAAGGGTCGTGGGATCGATTCCCACCCGGGACAAACATTCGTGTGATGAACACTGTGTTTGTTCCGTATCTGGGTGTTTATAATTTGTATTTAAGTATTTCTTTGTGGTACCTTCGTTGTTCTGAACACAAGTGCTTAGGCTACTTATTTTGGGATTAGAGCAATGTATGTGATGTTGTCTGATATTTATTTATATTACTAGCAGCCCGCTCCTCGCTTCGCTTCGGATAAATCAATTATTTCAGCTAAACATTTCATACATTGTTGGTGTTTTAGGAAGTACCTCTCATATTTTCTATCAATTAATATAACCTATACACACGCTTACAATGCTAAAATGAATGGATGCTAAAAACAAAATGAAGATGTATTATAATTTCACATATGGAATGATGATTATAATCATTAGTCATTATCATACCACTCGTTTTGAATGCCAATGATTTGCTTTAGAGCGCTCTTGCGTCATCTTTATTAGATGTCGTAAAACGAATGGTTAAAAGATTATGCGTAACAATTATGTGAGGTTATGCGAAGAATGCATGAAGATTAGTGAAATAATTAAAGAATTTTTCCTTATACAATAGCGCGCCAAAATGGCTATATGTATAGTCCGGTCAATTTAGACCAAATGAGAGTAAAGTTACATAAAGTCCCGACAAGCTTTTTTCCATACACGGGAATAATGGAGAACTTCTAGACATTGTTTATAATTATGATTTGAACAATTTTACTGAAATTCAGCTTTTTGGGACTTTATGTAACTTCGAATGTTTTAATGTATAAATTCGTTTTATTGTAAAAGATGATCTTAAGAAAGAGATGGAAAGCCTTCTAGAACCAAAAATTACATTCTAATGTATGTTGCGCTATTAAAATGTGAAACTTTACTTATCTTTATTGTAACAGTTCTACACAACTCTTTTCAGCAAATGTCCTCTACCTAAAGGTTGTCTGAAAGAGATTGCTCTAAGCGATAAGACCGCAATATTTATTTAATACTAGCGACCCTCCCTCGCTAAGCTTTGGGTATCTCAGATTTTTCAGATTCTTTGGGTTACATATACTTGGCGTTTTAGTAAGGATCTCTAATCTTTTCTAGCAATAAACATGTTACTCAGAATAAATGTAGCTTTCCAATAGTGAAAGAATTTTTGAAATCGGCACAGGAGTTTGAGCTTTCATTTCAAACATACAAATGCACACACAAAAATACAAATGTTTCTTGTTTATAAAATGAGTGTAGAAGTTTAAATGAACTAACAAAAAATGTGTTAACGTGTAAACCGACAAAATATTTAACCCTTTATTCACTTACCCGCCGAATTCAGTTACAAAAAAAATGGATCTTGAATTAAAGAAGACTAAAATTAAGAATAGAATAATTTACTTATTTCAACAATTACTTAATGTCCTTTGGTTACATGTCACAAATTCATCCAAATTATTACATTACCTACCTATTTTATTAAATCGAAGCATTACAAATTCATTTTCAGTTTATCATTATTATTACATTTACATTTAATTAAGTTTAGAATAAGGAATACAAATATTTATTCTCTATTAGACTTTCAGTAACAGAAATTAAAACATAAAAGAAGCGTATCAACGCAGCGTGAAGAAATGCACAAGGACAAACAAACACTTTCGTTTTTAACATTAGTCAGCGGTAAACGAGATTGCATCAGCCGAGGGGACGTCGCGCCATAGTCGCCTGATCTATAGACGCGTTCATAGACAAACCCAGGTACTCGAATGGATGCGATCGGATACCGTTTATGTTCCGGTCGTTAAACAGAGTTGTTTTTGGATAATAGTGACTGGAGTGTATCAAATGTAAGCAATGGATTTGCTAGAAAATTTATACATAAGTTTACATCAATATGACAATGATATTGAGTTTTAAGTATGATGTGTAAGAACGAATATCTATAGATAGATATACTAGTGAAGTTGGCATGCAAATATTTAGGTATAAATTCATTTTAAAAGATACGAATTAGAGAAAATTACACAACATGCGTAGGGAAGCCATTATGTCGAGTTACTACTTCAAAAGTACCAAGTTCAAACTAACTGTTTGTAATATCATTTTCTGTGTATGATTGAATGTGCCAGATAAACAGTTTCTACTCTATACTATTCTAAAATTGATACCTATTTACGTAGTTAATTAATTAGCCGACTTCAAAAAGGAGGAGGTTCTCAATTCGACCCGTATGTTTTTTTTGTTGTATGTATGTTACTCGATTTCTCCGCTTATTATGAATGGATTTTAGTGATTCTTCGATTTTTTTTTGGCCGGCCATCATACAGAGGTGGTCCCATATAAGTTTTATCAAAATTGACTCAGTGGTTTTTGAAAAAAACAACAAAAACCAAAAAAATATGGTATATATTGTGGATGTACTCTTGACGTCAGTTTTTATTCTTTTTCAAAAATTTCAGATTATTTTGCAAATGATTTTAGTATAATCTTCTGGAATAAAGCCTGTTAAACAGTCAAAATAACCACTAATACATTACTTAACTAGGTACCCACCTCTCTTTCTCTATGACTAAATTTACGATAACACACCTGATATTTTCATAATGCATTTCGTTGTACCGGTTTAAAAAAACATCGTACGATGATCGCGTGATGTGCATTCATTCATAGACATCCCCAGACTATTCACATGAATGGGCACAATTAAAATGACCATTTTTTGTCCCTGAATGGGCCCACCTGCTTAACCCTTGGAGCGCCGAGTGGTGGCACACGTCAAGATATTGACAATTAATTTTTTATGTTTTTGCTAAGAAAAGGGCACTTTTGGCGAATTATCCGCGTAAACTGTAGAGTAGATGTGATCGACACTGGTGCCAAAAATGCAATCAGTAAAATTTTTGCCCGTCTGTCTGTCTGTTCGTTATAGAAACAAAAACTACTGAACGGATTATAACGAAACTTGGTACAATTATTCTTTATACTCCTGGGCAGGTTATAGTACGCTTTTCATCACGCTACGATCGATAGGAGCAGAGCAGTGAAGGGAAATGTTGAGAAACCGGGAGAAAATTTTATCTATATGTTTGAACGTTATAACTACTGCATGATATTGAATACGGTTTTCATCAATGTAATGCTAGAGGTCTAACTTAAAATTTAAGTATATACCATTTTATGGAAGTCCGTTATTTTTGAAGCCCGATATCCACGCGTGCGACGCCGCCGGCACAGCTAGTTTTGTAAATATATTTCATGTACAGAATTGACCTCTCTACAGATTTATTATAAGTATAGATAGAAGATAGATAGATTGCACATGTAACATACATAAAAGGATCTTACAAGCTAAGGCCTTAAAAGTAAATAACATGACCCGGGTAGAGTGTTGCAGTGTAGAACATTGTAGATGGCGCTTGTGTGTTTGTTCTCTTTTCGAACGCATACGTATTTATGAATATCCCCGCTGGTCTACCGCCGGCGTTCAAAGTGTTAAGACCAGCGGATCCATTCTGTCATTTTAATTACTTTAGTGTATCCCATTTATTTTTATGAATGCAATTAGTTTTTATTAGATTTTGAGATTTCGTTATTAATGTTTATTAGACCTTAAAAAATAGCCGTTTGTTAGATACTCGGTTTAGTGTCTTTTTAAATGTGTGCTTATTTATTTTTATTGAGTCAAACCCTCAATTTGTTTTGAGAGGTATTTTAACGAGCGATGCATTTTTCTTGTATTTTTTTTCATGAAATTACTTCTCCGGTCTGGAGCTCTAATCTTACCAGGATTATGAATAATAATTGTATCAAGTTTCGTTAAAATCCGTCTAGTAGTTATTGTTTCTGTAACGAACATACAGACGGACAGACAAAAAATTAACTGATTGCATTTTTGGCATTACTATTGATCACTAATTACCCCCTGATAGATATTTTAAAAATATATTTCATGTACAGAATTGGCCTCTCTACAGATTGATTTTAATCTACGTAGATATTTAAGGACCAAAGGATTCCCGGCATCGAATCCCAGGCCGCTACTTTTATTGTATGTATAGTAGGTAAGTCCACCTTTCTGGAGGGCGAAGTTTTTAAAGGGTCTCATACACCTGACGATCGTCGGTTGAACGGATCGCGTATTTTTGCCCCATAGATCCCTCTCATTTGTCCCTCCCGTGTTCGAATATACGAACTAAAATTCGTCAACGTCGATTTTCAACAATTTAATTGATAGATTAGAACACGGGGGGGACAAATGAGAGAGATTTATGGGGCAAAAATACGCGATCCGTTCAACGAACGATCGTTTTCGTTTTCTGTAGTAGGGCCCCTGACGATCGTCCGTTGAACGGATCGCGTATTTTTGCCCCATAGATCCCTCTCATTTGTCCCTCCCGTGCTCGAATATACGAACTAAAATTCGTCAACGTCGATTTTCAACAATTTAATTGATATATTAGAACACGGGGGGGACAAATGAGAGGGATTTATAGGGCAAAAATACGCGATCCGTTCAACGAACGATCGTTTTCGTTTTCTGTAGTAGGGCCCCTGGTGTTGCAGGCGTCCATAGGCTGCGGTAACCGCTTAACATCAGGCTGGCCGTAGGTATGTTTACCACTTTAGCGATATAAAAAAAATGGAAAATAATACTGGACGCTTAGTTTGACCATTTCGAGAAACGAGCTGCCATCAATCCGGCAAGAAGACACAAACATGTCTCCAAACAGAAAAACAGCAATTTCTTATTGTTTCTAGATGGATAACGTCGTTATAAAGTTGAAGTAAAATAGATGTGAAACGTTATAACGCATAATGCGATCCGATTTGTTCGTCCGTATGCACGCACATCTGCCTATGTCTTCAGTATTCGGAAACTACGTCGTAGCTGTTTGTACGGTAATCTTGCGTCACTATATTATTATTAATCGTATTGGATTCCGCGATTCGTTTAGGTTCCGTGAAAAAAATAATATTTAACACTATTAATAAACTAATTGGTTGTAGTTGTGGGAGAAGGGAGCAACCCTTCGTCCTTTCGCTCCAAGCCTCCCTCACCGGCCCGTGTTGCAGTCTGCCGAATAACAAACGAGGCGCTGGCAAGCGACTGGGTGGTATAACCATTACAAATGAAGGTGTAGCTAAATACCACAGGCCGATGACGGGCAGCAACGTCACCAGAAACGAGGAGCTACGCTTTCCGCTCGCTAACCCGCCTCCTCAACGTGGCGATTATAATATAATAATAACCCGAGACATGCCACGCTGGGCCACACAGCGCCATCTATCCCCAAACTAAGCCGAAGATTGTACTATGGGTACTAGACAACTGATAAACTTACTTAGATACATTTTTTTTTGTAAATAAATACATATTATACATAGAAAACCCCCAGACCTATACAGACATGTTCATGAACACAAATGTTTATACTGTGCGGGAATCGAACCCACGACCCTTGGCTCATAGGGCAGAGGTCACCACCAAATGAGCCGACGAGCCTGAATATGTATTTATGTATTTACAAAAAAAAATGTATCTAAGTAAGTTTATCAGTTTTGTCTAGTACCCATAGTAGAAGCTTCGGCTTAGTTTGGGGCTACATGGCGCTGTGTGGCCCAGCGAGGCACTTGGGTTATTTATTTTATTATTTATTATTATTATTCGGTGAGGAGCCTTATTCGAAGTACTGACCATTGATTCGCAAAGAAAAAGATGAAACAGAGATGAGCAGTCATGGTTTTCCGTATCACTGATGATTCCTAAAGATGACACTCTCATACAAAATGAACAGTTTTTTTCTCTGAACGCATCCAATTGACTTATGGTCTAGACAGAGAATACATTTCGTCAATATTACAAATTATAATGATTCGCTTGTAAATTGTATGGTAATATTCGGACCATTTTTTAGAGACACAACTGGACAGAGATTCGCGAGTCGTATATATTCAGATTTAAAGCAATAATTTCGCCGAAAGATACGTTGGGAGGTAAAATTGTGCGTAGTTTCTTTTCGAGCGGTGAAGAAAAAGATTTTTTTTTTATACCACTAGGGTGG
The DNA here is from genome assembly GCA_031163375.1 of Conogethes punctiferalis. Lineage (NCBI taxonomy): Eukaryota > Metazoa > Arthropoda > Insecta > Lepidoptera > Crambidae > Conogethes > Conogethes punctiferalis. The sequence continues at coordinate 1,254,159 of CM062103.1, read as the reverse complement.
CAAATGGCTACCGGCCTGCCTGATGGTAAGCAGTTACCGTAGCCCATGGACGCCTGCAACACCAGGGGCATCGCAAGCGCTTAGCCGACCCTTTAAGAACCTATTTACTTTAGACTGGAAGTGCCCCATACTGTATTCCCCTAAGAAAACATTAGTAGGCAGCTCATTCCACAAACGCGCAACGTTTCTCCGCCCCATTTTGAAAGAGTATGTGATTGAGATTGCAGTTTCATAGCTGATGGTAGAGTTTACCAGCCTGGCTAGCGTTTCTGGCCCCGAGGAGGACGACAACTTACGGGTGCTGGGAGGACATAACACCGGCCGACCGAGCGAGCACACACGGGCCTTATGTTGAGTCCCTCCGGGAGTACCGACCCCCTCAGACAGAGCGCTCATAGCAGGCCTCCGTCGGTTTTAGTGGGTATTCTCCGCTAAATAGGAGTGAACCCCACATAACCTAGGTCTCCCCAGGGCCCTGACGTGTGCGCAAAGGCATTCCCAACGAAAAAAAGCCCGATTGCCCTCATTTAAGCGAGGTATAGGGAATCTTCGCTCGAATCGAGCCGCCCGTCCGGGAAATTACCTCCATCCTATAGAATACCGCAGCCAAATGACCTGCGGGTCGTGTTTCTGCCGGTGAGTAGAGTTTCTGGAGCTCGTGGGGTGTCAGGGTTGGGCCGGCATGGCGGTGGCAACTGACAGGTAACTGACCAGTTACTTGCCCGTTGTCCCAGCGATTATATATTAGCCTTATTGCCCTAGGGTAGGGTCTAATCCCTCGGTGGGGATATATTATGACCTGTTGACTAAATCATTGACACTACCTACGTCATACAACAGCACCATTCGCTTATCCCCATCTAATTGTGCCAATATTCATCAATACGATTAGATTCCCGCTAAGAGATCAAATAGCTTTAACAATAACGACGGTTATTTGTTCGGTACCCAGCGGGGTACACATTTAAGACACTTGAGGAAAATATAACGATTAATCTTAATGGAAATGCAGGGTGATAAAGTTTTACTAACGAAAAGTTTAACTAACGATTGAAAAGGGGGGATGAAAAGTTGTAAAATAATAATAATAATAATAGTTTCTGCTTAACCCAACGGTGACTGGTAGAGAATGCCTACGCGGCATTAAGTCCGCCTTTTGTACATTTTTTATGTGCAATAAAGATTAAATAAATAAACATCTGGAAGATAATAATACCCAATTATAGCCACCCTGGGCATGCTGATTGGCGAACCCAGGGCGTAGCTCCTCGCTCCGGCGACGCTGCTGCCCGTCATCGGTCTGTGATATTTAGCTACGCCTTCAATTGTGATGGTTATACCGCCACCAGTCGGTTGCCAGCGCCTCGTTTGTTATTCAGCAGGATGCACCACGGGCAGGTGAGGTTGGCTTCGAGGGAAAAGATGATAAGCCTCTCCCTTAAATCAGTTTTAATCTGACAAATATCCTTACAGTACACGTCCGTATCCTGACCTCTTAAGGAGGGGCCAAGGTTCCTCTAATGACCCCTCAATTTTGCTTGCGGCCGTTACTCATCGTTCAATTGGTGATCTAGCAAGTGACGTGGCTGACGTAAGTACTACGCCTCCGTGGGAAGGACCGCCTTTGACGTTGCGTAATGACGTATACGAATTGGGGCCTATATACTGCCTGCACTTGACAAATACTTTTAAGAGAGGCAGGGCACAGCGAATCTTCGCTCGAGTTGAACCACCCGTCCGGTGTAGGACCTCCACCCTATAGAATACCGCAGCCAAATGACCTCCGGGTCATTTTTCGGCCGGTGAGTAAGGCTTCCGGAGCTCGTGAGGGGTTATGGTTAGGCCGGCATGGCGGTAGCAACTGACAGGCAACTGACCAGTTACTTGCCCGTTGTCACAGCGACTTCAGCAGCTCTTTCGCTTTACACCAGGCGTAGGGAAGCCATTATCATCATCATCAGCCTATTGCAGTCCACTGCTGGACATATGCCTCTCCAGTTGTACGCCACTTAGGGCAAACATCTGGAGGATATACCCATAATCGCCACGCTGGGCAGGCGGGTTGGCGATGGGGTGCAATATGGGAAGCCTCCTCGTGTGGCTGTCCGTTAATAATCTCCTTCGGGACATTGTTAGCGGATGGTCCTGGCGCACTCCGGGCAACGGCGGGTAGTAGATAGCGTATGCTACCCGACGGCTAATTCCCTGTAGGGAGCACGCACATGTGCGTGGCTCCGGGGGCCAGTGTTGGCGTCTTGTCGTTCGGGCGCCTTCCACGGCCGTGCTTCGGCACACTTGATGGGGCCTTTTTTGGCCTGTGGGTCTCTCCCAATGGCGGGGCATTTGTCCGATTGGTGAGAGACGTGTTGTCGGACGCATTTGCGTCGGTTTGTCGGCGATGGTCGCAGAGGAAGAGGAGTGCCCTTCGGGGGATCTCGCGGTGTTGTCGTTGCCGTCCTCCCTGTCTTCTGCGACCGTTGCCGCCTTACCAGATGAGCCGTTTGACGGCGTGGGATGGCAGTGTATCACTGCGGCGCGGCGGGTCCGATGGCCACGGTTCTCGTGGTCGTCGGATATGGTCCTTTTGGACTGGTCGCCGCGCAACCTGTTTCCCCTCGCTGGAGGGACCAGGGGGCTTGCCTTGACTGGCGAGCCCGAGTGGAGTGAGACCACAATAAAAAACCGCCTGTTATCCCGACTTCGGTCGGGACCAGGGGGCGCGAGCTCAAGTGGAGAAAACCACAATAAAAAACCACCGTGCGGCGGCGGCTGCACGCCCGACGGGGTTCCGCGAGGCCGGCACGGGGATTGCCGGCCACGTATTGCACGAACCCCGTCCTTGGAGGAGAGGGACGGCCCTTACGGGCCTGATCTCTAGGTCGCCCCAAGTGGGGGGGCCAGCCCGAGTCTGCCTAGCAGACCAGCGCTGACAGCTTCGCGGTGTTATAGCCCAGGACCCGCGTTGCTGTCGCCCAAGGCGCATTAGACGGTGCAAACCAGGGTTTTTTAGTGGGTATTCTCTGCCGACGCGGAGCGAGTCCCACATAACCCGTCTGCTCCCCCGGGCAGCGGGTATGCGTAAACTGCATTTCTCCCTGGTGAAACAAAAAAAAAAAAAAGGCGGGTTGGCGATCGCAGGGCGTAGTTGCTCGCGCTGATGACGCTGCTAACCGTCATCGGTCTGAGGTATCTAGTTATACCGCCACCAGTCAGTTGCCAGCGCCTCGTTTGTTATTGGGCAGGATTCACCACGGGCAGGTGAGGTTGGCTTGGAGCGAAAAGATGACAGGCCGCTCCCTTACATATCTCTTGGGGCCTCCGTAAGATAAAAGTATTTATTTTTTATCATCGTACATCTCGCACCAATTCTAGATTTCATCCTTATCATCTTGATACTTGGAGGTCTTCCACGGTGCGTTTTGCGCGCGATTTTCTGCCTCGTGCAACCGATCTTTGGAATCTGCTTCCGGCTGCAATTTTTCCGAGTGGATATGACTTAGGGACCTTCAAAAAGCGAGCCTATAGATTTCTCAAGGGCCGGCAACGCACCTACGACTCCCTTGGTAATGCGGTGTCTATGGGCTGAAGTGATCACTTACCATCAGGTGACTTTCAGGCCCGTTTGCCCCCTCTATTATAAAAAAAAAACTATGCAGTGAAATAGTAAATGTGTATGATTTTTCCCTTCTCGTGCGTCATAAATACATGTTCTTGTTCTAATTATCATCATTATTATACAAACAAAATCAGCCTTAAAACGTAAAAGACCTTTAGACAGTTGACCATATATTTACAATATAACATGAAGACGTCAAACAAACTATTAAATCCTATATGACAAAATTTACACCTACCATTTTGACTGATCAAATATCCTGAATCTAATTATCACATAATTTGTGGTTGCTATTAAAAGTCATTGATAAATTATTGTTTGTAATCTTTTTGCAGTGCGAAACATGATAATAGTATGTAAAATCCTGAAATGCACTGTAAAAGTGCATCACATCGAGATACGGAAAAAGCCACCTTTTTGGTGCAAATAATAAATAAATAACCCAAGACATGCCACGCTGGGCCACTCATCGCCATCTAGCCCCAAACTAAGCCGAAGCTTGTACTATGGGTACTAGACAACTGATAAACTTACTTAGATACTTTTTTTTTGTAAATAAATACATATTATACATAGAAAACACCCAGACCAATACAAACAGGCATGTTCATGAACACAAATGTTTGTACTGTGCGGGAATCGAACCCACGACCCTTGGCTCAGAGGGCAGTGCTCACTACCAAATGAGCCATCGAGTCAGTCAAATACCAAGGATTCGCACGGTACTCTCTACACGCTTTCTTAGAGAAACTATGGTACTCCTTGCCGGACTCTTTGTTCCTCGAGAGGTGCAATTATCAAGTGTTAAAGTTGTGTGCCAGGATAGTAGCAAATGGAAGGACGTGGTCTTTGCCTACCCCTCTGGGAGAAAGGCGTCACGTTATGTATATATCTATGTATGTAAAGGCGAGTTTGAACCGGTTTTGAGCACGCTGTGCGCGCTCCATCGTAGACTGCAATATCGCTTACCATCAAGTGAATTGCAGTCAAGTGCATTCCCGTTTTGAATTAAAAAAAATCATTCAACTGTCCGGTTAGCGTGCAGACGTCCGGTTGTCATATTTGTTCCTCCCATATTCGAATATACCTATAGTTCATTCGCGTTAAGAAAATGGTGACTGACAGGTCACTGACAGGCCACTAGCCAATTAAAACGCTAGAAATTATAATTCTAGCCACTAGCCAATTAAAACTACACACACACACACACAACTTAAAACTACCAGTTTTGATTGGCTAGTGGCCTGTCAGTGACCTGTCAGTCACTATTTTCTTAACGCGAATGAACTATAGTATGAATTAAATTAATTAAAATGGACTTTGACGAATTTTAGTTCGTATATTTGAACACGGGAGGGACAAATGGGAGGGATTTATGGTGCAAAAGTACGCGATCCGTTCAACGAACGATCGTTTTCGATTTTGGTGGTAAGAAGGGGCCAGGGTAGGGTTGCCATCACCTAAATTGCCGGCGCCGGATAACACGGCTAAAATTCCGGACATTTGGGCGAAATATGGTTTTTTCCCCGGACACTTCAGTTTTTTTATTATTTTACCGTGCCTTCTTGATTGTGGATTTATCGCTAATCTATAAGAATTTGAGTTTCAATTTCAAAAGTGTCCGGATTTTACCCGGACACTTTTAAAAACCCCGGCCGGACCGACCCCGGACGCCCTACAAACTAGGACAAATCCGGGGAAACCCGGACGGATGGCAACCCTAGGCCAGGGAATCTGTTAAAAAAATATTAAATGTACGGACCAACTTTTTTTTACTGTTTTATTATACTCGTATGTATGTATTAATGAGTTTATCACCGACTCGAAAAGAAGAAAAAGATTTTGTCCGACTGATAAGGGCATTGGGAGTCGACACACCTACCTAATGACGTCACAAGTAGAGAGGCCTCTTATCGATATGTGGGCGGTCTGTTCGGTGCACTTTTGTGGCGCCACTAATCTATAAAGATAAATAAATTACGCACCATATAATGCAAACTTTATCTCAGGTTTTCCCTTGTAATAAAACAATTATAAATTAATAATGCCTTAACTAAATGTGGTGATGTGATAACAATGTGTTTTAAGTCATAGATTAAAATTTCATTCACGCAACATTTTATAACTTTTTTTTTAATAGTAACTCGACCTAATGGTTTCTTTACACCTGATGGAAAACGAAAGAGACGCCCAATTCGCTGTGACAGTGGGCAAGTAACTGGTCAGTTACCTATCAGTTGCCATCGCTATGTCGGCCCAATCCTAGCCCCCCCACGAGCTCCGGAAACCCTATACACCGGCAAAAACACGACCCGAAGGTTATTTGTCTGCGGTATTCTATAGGGTTGAGGTTCATTCACGGACGGGCGGTTCAATTCGAGCGGAGATTCGCGCCTTACCTGTATTAACTGTGACTGGTATATCAAGGAATGGCTCGGTGTGAGCAGCTTTTATCCGGCTGTTAAGTCTTTGGGGGAGGCCTAAGTGAAAATGATGAAATCGAAGGAATCCTTTGAAGCGCGAAAGCAAATGCATTTCAAATGAAATGCATTTTTTTCAATACATGATTTATTAACAAATTTTGAATATACCTACTAGCGAGAGAGTCGCGTTATATACTTCCTAGGTAAATATTTTATTATGTACTACTTAATGTACTAACAGCTTGACGTTTTATTGTTAAGCAACAATCTTAACTAATATTATAAAGCTGAAGAGTTTGTTTGTTTGAACGCGCTAATCTCAGGAACTACTAATCCGAATTGAAAAATTATTTTTGTGTTAAATAGACTATTTATCGAGGAAGGCTTTAGGCTATAAGTATAACATCACGTTGCAACTATTAGGAGCGAAGAAATAATGGAAAATGTAAAAAAAAAACGGGGAAAAAATAACTATTCCACGCGGACGAAGTCGCGAGCACAGCTAGTTACTTATACGATCCGATCCCCTGATTATGATGAAAAACCTTGACTTAAATTGTGCTGGCAAATCTTAAGTTTATTTCTAAATCATCCTCAGTTGTATATAGCCTAAAGGATTCTTAGACTCTAATGCGCTATGACTATTTATTAATCAGACAATGAAGTCATTACAAGTATTAACTGTGAGAGATGACCGGTAGTCACATTTGTAACGTCAAACTGGTGATTATTAGATACGATCGTTAGCGGAATAGCTGCGATGGATCTTCCGCATCCTTATTTCATTGAGTTGTTACTACTGTATCTTTGAAAGCGAAGTTATAAGAAAGAACATTTTTTTTTATAGTAGCTCGACATAATGGCTTCCCTACGCTGAAAAGAGAAGCCCAACTCGCTGTGACAACTGTCAAGTAGCTGGTTAGTTACCTGTCAGTTGCCACTGCCATGCCGGCCCAACCCTAACCCCCCACGAGCTCCGGAGATCCTACTCACCAGCAGAAACACGACACGGAGGTCATTTGGCTGCGGTATTCTATAGGGTGGAGGTCCTTCCCCGGACGGGCAGCTCTATACGAGCGAAGATTCGCTATGCCCTACCTCTCTTAAACTACATTCTACATTGTTGTTTTAACAAATAATCAATGTACAACCGCCATAACAGATTTCATTCCAGGCAAGAAAGTGGTCTTTAAATTGAAATCCGTTCATTAAATAGTTCTTCCGTGATCATGGCGTGTAAGGGCCTATCTTTCCGCTCCAAGCCAACCTCACCTGCCCGTGGTGCATCCTGCCGAATAACAAACGATAGTTGTCCTTAGTTGTCCTCTACGATACCCACAGGATGAAATGGAATAGTCCCATTCTAAGTCCGTATCTCCACCACACGGACGGGATTTGCAGTCATCATCATCATCAGCCCATTGCATTGCAGTCCACTGCTGGACATAGGCCTCTCCATTCGCTCGCCACCTAGGGCAAACATCTGGAGGATATACCCATAATCGCCACGCTGGGCAGGCGGGTTGGCGATCGCAGGGCGTAGCTTCTCGCTCCGGTGACGCTGCTGCCCATCATCGTTCTGTGGTATTTAGCTACGCCTTCAATTGTGATGGTTATACCGCCACCAGTCGGTTGCCAGCGCCTCGTTTGTTATTCGGCAGGATGCACCACGGGCAGGAGAGGTTGGCTTGGAGCGAAAAGGTCATAGGCCGCTCCGTTACATCCCCGAAAAGATAATAGGCCGCTCCCTTACATCCCATAAGCAGAAGCAGTAGGTACTTTGTAAAAAAGAATTAACACTGCTCCATTATTTACACAATTTACAAAGAAAAAACTGAGTACAGACAAATCAAACAATTTGAAACAAACACAACACCAGAATCGATAATATCGATCAACAAAACCGATACCGGCACAACACTAGCTCCATATTGACACAACAGCGTTCAAGCAAGCGTAACACTGATAAAAGTTACCTCGAGCCATTCCACCGCGGACTGTCGTGAAAAATAGACGTATTTATTTCATCGACTATCGATAACGTGCTTGGACATCACTAAACCGTGTAATTTTTGACGCGACCAGTGAGTGAGGCGAGCAGACAATTTTGGACAATTCCCTTGCAAAATGATAAGTGTGTACATCATACAATACTATACTTACTTCACTATAAAGTAAATCTTCAGTGCAACTAGATATTGGTAAGTCATTTTTTATAGTCTTACGTTTCCTGATAATTTTTTTTAGCGATTGTAAACCTTATTTTTATAGTGATAAGGTCGCTGACGCAATCCGAATGTGAAAGCACGTGGTTTTGTTATATCAAATTGTTTTAAGTTTAGTTTCATAAGGTTTGTTTATATCATTATACGCGTAGAAATTCGTCATTGAAATAACATTTTTTTTTCGCCATTGATTAGACTTCAAGCTTTTATTGGTGCTTTCATACACTTTTACCGTATGAGAACCCACTAAATATTGTTTTTATTTTATTTTTTATTATTAAAGTAAAAATACAACTGATCTGCTGCCGTTTTTGATATCAAAGGGACAAATAAATAAATAACCCAAGACATGCCACGCTGGGCCACTCAGCGCTATCTAGCCCCAAACTAAGCCGAAGCTTGTACTATGGGTACTAGACAACTGATAAACTTACTTAGATACATTTTTTTTTGTAAATAAATACATATTATACATAGAAAACACCCAGACCAATATAAACAGACATGTTCATGCACACAAATGTTTGTACTGTGTGGGGATCGAACCCACGACCCTTGGCTCAGAAAGCAGAGGTCACTACCAATTGAGCCACCGAGCCAGTCAGAAATAGATCAAGTTTGTTAAATGAAATTCCCCCTATACCTACATTTGCTTTATTTCCTACTAGCTGTGCCCGCGACTTCGTCCGCATGGAATAGAGTAGAATCCCTTTAGGGTAGAATTGATCAAAATCCTTTCTTAGCGGATGTCTACGTCATAACATCAGTCAGTCACCTTTGAATTATATAGGTAATAGTCAAAATTTTCACTATTTTTTTTTTCTGATCTGTCCAACAAGCAAAAGTAACCAATTTTTGTCCATAGTGGTAGTACATACCAGTTGGTCTGGAAGAGATCGCTTCAAGCGATAAGACCGCCTTAGTTATTCTTCTTCTTCTTTTTTTTTTATAATAGCTCGACATAATGGCTTCCCTACGCCTGATGGAGAGCGAAAGAGAAGCCCATGTGACAACTGGCAAGTAACTGGTTAGTAACCTGTCAGTTGCCACTGCCATGCCGGCGCAACCCTACCCCCCCACGAGCTCCGGAGACCCTACTCACCAGCAGAAACACGACCCGGAGGTCATTTGGTTGCGGTATTCTATAGGGTGGAGGTCCTTCCCCGGACTTCCTTCTACTTGTAAGTGCAATGTTTAGTGTGCAATAAAGAATATCTATCTATCTACACATATACTATACCCATTGGAGACAAGACAAGCTCGATCACATGCTCAGAACAATTGGTTGATCGATTGCTTCCCCACACGACTTGTGGAATCGAATCATAAAGACACGTGCAAGTAAAAATATCTGTGACCCCAACTGTGGGTACAGTCGCGAGGAATAATATTAATCTCTTCTTCTTCTCAGCAGAGAGGTAGGGCATAGCGAATCTTCGCTCGAATTGAGCCGCCCGTCCGGGGAACGATCTCCACCCTATAGAATACCGCAGTCAAATGACCTCCGGGTCGTGTTTCTGCCGGTGAGTTGGGTTTCCGGAGCTCGTGGGGAGGTTAGGGTTGGGCCGGCATGGCGGTGGCAACTGACAAGTAACTGACCAGCTACTTGCCCGTTGTCACAGCGACTTGGGCGTCTCTTTCACTTTCCATCAAGCGTAGGGAAGCCATTATGTCGAGCCACTATAAAAAAAAAACTTTTATAACTTAAATTTTCACCAAATAAAGGGGTCGTTTATAAACTCTAGGTCCCATACTTACATAACACACTCTTAATCCCGACTGCCGTCTAAAAGGCAGGAACATTTGCTACTGGATTGGTGACCGTTTAACCTTGAACTCAGCGCGATGAACTATGCAGGCGGCTAATGCGTTTGGCCTAGAGAAATGAATTGATGCCTGGATGGATGCAGAGCTGATTGCTCCCGTCGCTAACCGACGCGGGAATCGCTTGAGAGTCATGCAGTTATCATAATCTTCTTGGATAGATAGATATGCTTTATTTGCACACCAAACCAATTACTTAAAATAAGGTACTATTAGGAGCGAAGATATAATGGAAAATGTAAAAAAAACCGGGGCAAATCTAACTATTCCACGCGGACGAAGTCGCGAGCACAGCTAGTTTATAATAAATCTGTAGAAATATATTTCTGGGGGTGCTTTTCTGGGGGTTCTATCAGGGGGTGCTTAGTGATCGATACTGATGCCAAAAATGCAATCAATAAAATTTTTGTCTGTCTGTATGTATGTTCGTTATAGAAACAAAAACTACTAAATAGGTACTAAATTTTAGCGAAACTTGGCACAATTATTATTCTTCATACTCCTGGGCAGGTTATACTTAGTATACTTTTCATCACGCTACAATCAATAGGAGCAGTGCAGTGAAGGGAAGTTTTGGGAAAACGGGAGTATCACGCGAATAATTCTGCATGGAATTGCATGCGGTTTTCATGTGTTGCTAGAGATCTCGAGATCTAACTTAAAATTTAGAAATAACTATTTTATGGAAGTCTATTGCTTTTGAAACCCGATTTCCACGCGTGCGACGCCGCTGGCACAGCTAGTAATAATAATAGAAGCGTTTATTTTTTCCCATATATCAAAACTAGCTGTGCCCGCGACTTCGTTCGCATGGAATAGAGTTTCATCCCCTATTTTATTCCCTTGGGGGTAGAATTGATTAAAATCCTTTCTTAGCGGATGCCTACGTCATAACATCTACCTGCACGCCAAATTTCAGCCCGATTTGTCCTGTGGTTTGGGCTGTGCGTTGATAGATCACTATGTCAGTCAGTCAGTCACCTTTTGAATTATAAATATTTAGATTTTAGCGACCCGCTCATCAGTCTATTACAGTCCACTGCTGGACATAGGATTCTCCACTTGTTCGCCACTTAGGGCAAACATCTGGAGCATATACCCATAATCATCGCTGATCGCTTAATTTTTAGCTTTTGTTTCTTTGTAAAAATCTCTTTTTCCTTTCTTATGATCAGCTTAGTTGCATGAATTTATAGATTTACACTTCTTACTTGATACCAAGAGAGGTAGGGCATAGCGAATCTTCGCTCGAATTGAGCCGCCCGTCCGGGGAAGGACTTCCACCCTATAGAATACCGCAGTCAAATGACCTCTGAGTCGTGTTTCTGCCGGTGAGTAGGGTTTCCGGAGCTCGTGGGAGGCTTGGGTTGGGCCGGCATGGCGGTGGCAACTGACAGGTAACTGACCAGTTACTTGCCCGTTGTCACAGCGACTTGGGCTTCTCTTTCGCTTTCCATCAGGCGTAGGGAAGCCATTATGTCGAGCCACTATAAAAAAAATAAGAAATAAATACCAATGCTGACACAGTAAAGACAGCTGTTCACACATGCTTGTGGAGATACAGCCTAAACCCGTGGCATAACTTATATTACCATATTATAATTGTATTCACTGTATTTCTGTTGTGTGTGACAAATAAATAAATAAAAAAAATTTTTTTTTTACTTCGTACTCTGCTCAATCGTAGTCGTTTACGCTTAGATTTCGTATCTACCTTTGGTCTATGATAGTACGGCCAACATCAAAGTAATAATGATACCTAAATAGATAAAGAAAATAATACTAATCCTGTAACAACAAAGAGTGATAATATTTCTGCTAATTCATGAAGATAAAGCATTCGTAGATAAAACCTATTAAATTTGCTTATTAGTTGCCATTTTTTAGAAGTTTGGTATGTACCGCCATTTGAACCTGTCTATACCTGTAATAATTCACGTGACATATAAGATACTTGTCATAATAATCAGCCTATTGCAGTCCACTGCTGGACATAGGCCTCTCCAGTTGTTCGCCACCTAGGGCAAACTTCTGGAGGATGTACCCATAATCGCCACGCTGGGCAGGCAGGTTGGCGATCGCAGGGCGTAGCTTTTCGCTCCGGTGACGCTGCTGACCGTCACCTGTCTGTGGTATTTAGTAGCTACGCCTTCAATTGTGATGGTTATACCGCCACCAGTCGGTTGCCAGCGTTTGTTGTTCGGCAGGATGCACCGCGGGCAGGTGAGGATGGCTTGCAGCGAAAAGGTGATACGTCGCTCCCTTACATTCCCGAAAAGGTGATAGGTAGCTACATTACATTACACTTGCTCAACAGGTGCTTTATGTAAATTATTATTATCTCATGTAATCGTATATAACAAAAGACGATCGTCTAGATATAAATTATTAAAAATGTCGGCAAAATATCTCTTTCGCATACACAAATATTATAATTGACAGGTACATATCTCCGAAATAAACTTCAGATAAGATAATACATATACCTAATACGAAATTCGACGTAGATTAATATAAATTTCTATTCTAATCACCTCGACCTAAATAGAAAATGACTTTTGATGACATAAGGAGTCGGCTTTCATTCAAAGATCCATTCAATCTCATACATATTGCTGTTTCACACATTTTACATTCAACTTATACAATAATTAGTGCTAATTTTGCATCCTCAATTACATTCTGTAGAATAGTAGTTATCATGTGATTTAGAGATATCGATGTTGCAATTTTATTATGAGACTAGCTGTGTTCGCGACTTCGTCCGCGTGGAATAGTTATTTTCCCCGTTTTTTTACATTTTCCATTATTTCTTCGCTCCTTATAGTTGCAGCGTGATATTATATAGCCTAAAGCCTTCCTCGATAAATGGTCTATTCAACACAAAAAGAATTTTTCAATTCGGACCAGTAGTTCCTGAGATTAGCGCGTTCAAACAAACAAACAAACAAACATACAAACAAACAAACAAACTCTTCAGCTTTATAATATTAGTTAAGATTAAGATTAAGATATGCAAATTTTATAGGTTTTGCTAAGTACATTCATTAAATTAATGCGTTAATTTTTATTCATAAAAATGTTAATTAGAACACTCACATTAAATAAAGAAAAAAAATAAACTTGTAAAAAATTAGCTTTTGCCCGCGGCTTCGCTCGCGTTAAATTTGGGGTGAATGCTCCATACGAACTTCCATCCCCCATTATAGGGAAGTGGGGGTTAGAAAGGGGGCAAAAAGTAGCCTATGTTACTCTCCATCCCTTCAACTATCTCCACTTAACACACGCCCACATTTTATCACTTTGGAAGAGTCTCTAGCGCAAACTATACAGTTTAGAAAAAAATGATGTTAGAAACCTGAACATCATTTCAAAATACCTATTCATAAATACCCCACACGTATAGGTTTGACAAAAAACATATTTTTGAATTCTAGTTCTATGTAAGGGGAACCCCAAAAATTTTGGATTTTTGCCTGATTTTATTTTAAATTCTTAATGCGGTTTATAGAATACATCTACGCACCAATTTTCAATAATGTAGCTCTTATTATTCGGAATAAACTGGCTGTGACATACGGACGGACAGACAGACAGACAGTCAGACATGACGAATCTATAAGGGTCCCGTTTTTGGCATTTGAACTCTAAAACAAGACGGGTAATAATGGGGATGTTTCCAGGGTCAAAATAATTAGTCCGTATTGTAGATTATAAAAATATAATTATTAGACACCTTTTTTCATTTAAACAAAAAATAACAAAGATACAATCTTTGTTATGGCATCAAAATTTAGGAGTGGGGGTCTTTGACGTTACTTAGTGGCGAAAAAACACCCACTCTGTGACGTCACGCGTAATTTTAACGGGCTATATCTTTGTCATTTTTGGTCTAATTCACAAATGAAAAAATACGTGTCTTTTATTTTTGGACAATCTAAAAGACGGACTAATTAAACTTTTTACGGAAACAGGCTTATTGTTCCTACTAATACTCGACACACGTTGCATCACATATGATCCAGTCGCAGAGCCCACGAGGCGGCTCGTCTCACTAGACGGGGCATCACGTGAGCTCACATCACGCCATAACCACTTCCCGTGGTCTGTTACATTGTTGCATTAAGGTCGAGTAGTTTGATCATTGCTTATAGTGGGTACGACTTGGAACCGTTTTTTTTGAGAGTTCTTATAAGCATTGTACAACATAAAAATCTGACGTCAAACGTAATTTTTAAGGGCTATATTTTTGTCTTGTGGGGATGTAAGGGAGCGACTTATCACCTTTTCGCTCCAAGCCATCCTCACCTGCCCGTGGTGCATCCTGCCGAACAACAAACGAGGCTCTGGCAAACCGAATGGTGGCGGTAAAACCATCACGTTAGAAGGCGTAGCTAAATACCACAGGCCGATGACGGGCAGCAGCGTCATAGGAGCAAGAAGCTACGCCCTGCGATCGCCAACCCGCCTGCCCAGCGTGGCGATTATGGGTATATCCTCTAGAAGTTTGCCCAAGGGGGCGAGCAACTGGAGAGGCCTATGTCCAGCAGTGGACTGCAATAGGCTGGTGATGATGATGATGATATTTTTGTCATTTTTGGTCTAATTTACAAATGAAAAAATACGTATCTTTTATTTTTTAACAATCTAAAAGACTGACATATTACTTTTTTTTCGGCAGGGCCCATTGTTAATTCGCAATATATGTACTTAGATCTAGGACCGCAGTCTTTACCTTAGGTACTAGACTAGACGAACGGTATCACGTGAGCTCACATCACGCCACAGCCACTTCCCGTGGTCTCATAACATTGTTGCATTAAGGTCGAGTTCGATTTGCTTAGTAGGACTTTAGTAAGCATTGTTCGAATTAGGGTCACAACGCCCAGTATCAACTCAAAGGGTATTTCGTATCGCCTATCGCTACAATTCAATGGAAGCACATGACAAGTAATTAATTTGGTTACATTTCCACTGCCGAAACGACTAGGACCCTGTTATATGATTGCTGTTATAAAAAAGGGGGTCTAAAGCTTAGTTCCTCGTACCTGCCTCATGCAATTAAGTCGCGGAATGCCCTTCCAGCTCATGTGTTTTCTTCCTCTTACAATCCTGGGTTCTTTAGGCGGGACATGATGAAACGTGGGCCTTCAGGGTAAAGCCGACAGGCGCGATGGGTTTGTTCTATTGTGCCTGTCGACCTAGCTTTTGGACCTCACGACCGCTTATCATCAGGTGGAGTGAGGTTATCCTGGTTGCTCTTATTAGATTGATAGATATTCTTTATTGTAAAACCAAACATATACAGGAAAGAGTATACAAAAATATAGTAGGTACAATGTAGGCGGTCTTATCGCTGGGAGCTATCTCTTCCAGACAGCCTTCAGGTAGAGGACAATAGCTAAAGAAAAGGGGAAGGTAATGCACTCTGCTAGAATAAAGATAAATAAGATTATAAAAAAAAACATAAAAATAATGTAAACTGCTAGCTAGGTTGATCTTCGCCTTAAAACAACATTTACTTCGCGTGTAGAGAATACCTCGCTAGGAATATGTCAGAAATATTTAACTGTAAAGGATATATTTTAAAATTTGATAGATTAATATTCCACAGTTATAATGCAATGTAACGGAGGTTAATTGCTTAATTTCCTTTTGACGTACAATACTTTGTTGCATAGTTGTAAGTAATATTAGACTACAATATTACATTGCTCCGATCCCAAAGTAAGTAGCTTGAACACTTTATGGATATATATGAAATACAGTATGGGGCGCCTAATCTTAGCCTAATTTGTACCTCAATTTGTCTTTAAATAAATTAAATAATCCACGACATCCCACGCTGGGCCACATAGCGCCACCTAGCCCCAAACTAAGCCGAAGCTTGTATTATGGGTACTAGACAACTGATAAACTTACTTAGATACTTTTTTTTGTAAATAAATACATATTATACACAGAAAACACCCAGACCAATACAAACAGACATGTTCATGAACACAAATGTTTGTACTGTGCGGGAATCTAACCCAAGGGTCGCCTTGGCTCAGAGGGCCAAATGAGCCATCGAGCCATCTAGTCTTAATTAATCTTCTTTGTATCAAGTCTTAATTAAACTGTTTGGTGTGCCATAAAGAATATCTATCCATATATCTATACAATTGCATGTATTCTTTTATGCAATGGGATGTACGGGAGCGACCCATCACCTTTTCGCTCCAAGCCATCCTCACCTGCCCGTGGTGCATCCTGCCGAACAACAAACGAGCCTCTGGCAAACCGACTGGTGGCGGTAAAACCACCACGATAGAAGGCGTAGCTAAATATCACAGGCCGATGACGGGCAGCAGCGTCACCGGAGCAAATAAGCTACGCCCTGCGATCGCCAATCCGCCTGCCTAGCGTGGCGATTATGGGTATATCCTCCAGATGTTTGCCCTAAGTGGTGAACAACTGGAGAGGCCTATGTCCAACAATGGACTGCAAAAGGCTGATGATGATGATGATGATCTATACGATGAACGCACATTCACACTAAAACACAAACAAAGATAAACATACAAACATACATACCTACATTTTAAGAGAGGTAGGGCATAGCGAATCTTCGCTCGTATTGAGCTGCCCGTCCGGGGAAGGACCTCCACCCTATAGAATACCGCAGCCAAATGACCTCCGGGTCGTGTTTCTGCTGGTGAGTAGGGTCTCCGGAGCTCGTGGGGGGTTAGGGTTGGGCCGGCATGGCAGTGGCAACTGACAGGTAACTAACCAGCTACTTGCCAGTTGTCACAGCGACTTGGGCTTCTCTTTAGCTTTCCATCAGGCGTAGGGAAGCCATTATGTCGGGCTACTATAAAAAAAAAAAAAAAAAAAAAAAAAAAAACATGACAATTACCAATACAGCCGTTGCATTTTGGACGTCGCAATGGCTGTAGGCCTCAGGGTAGAATCCACGGCTCTGGTTTCAGGCTGATGATGATGATGTATAGAGAAGAAACAAACTTACAGGCAAAAGTTTAGCATCTCGTGGTCCATAGTCCATAAAGAGATGAAATAACTATAGCCACTAGGTAGTCTAGCAGATATTGTGTTATCTAGGTCACGTATTATAGGCGTGAGATTGTAAATTATGACCAGACGTCATGGCACTGGTTGGCCGAGAAATAGGTTTCATTCAATGGACGAAATTGATAATTTAATGTTTTAGGGGCCTGTAGTACAATATTTAGGGAACCCTTGAAGAAAATCTGCTAAAAATTAAAAGCATCCAAGATGACCTCTGTCCACCTGATGGTAAGCGGTCGTGAGATCCAGAAGTAAGGTTGACAGGCATCATAGAACATATCAACCGCGCCTGTCGCCCTCACCTTGAAGGCACAGTGAGATACTGCTTCACGCCCCCCGTCTAAAAAAACATTCATATTGTAAGAGGAAGGAAACACATGAACTGGAAGGGCATTCCATGACTTAATGGCACGGGGCAGGAACGAGGATTTAAACCTTTTGGTGCGGTGCGCACCATTATCTTTTGAATGATATGGAGATGGCAATGCTATCCAGCACGTGTTGTTCGGCAGTGAAAAGGAGAGGATGGGATTAGTTGGAATAACTCTTCAGGGCATTGCCCTTTGTAGAGACAGTATAGAATAGGCAGTCAATGTCTTTAAGTAGCTGAACAGGTTCTATATAGGATCTTAATCGCCTCTTGATCCCCAACAATGCAGATAGCACGTTGCTGCAATTTGTCGAGAGCCTCCAGGTTACTTAACAGAACCATTACAGACATGAGAGCAGACAGATTTTCATCATCATCAGCCTATTGCAGTCCACTGCTGGACATAAGTCACTCCAGTTGTTCGCCACTTATGGCAAACATCTTGAGGATATACGATTGACACGCTGGTCAGGCGAGTTGGCTATCGCAGGGCGTAGCTTGTAGCTCCGGTGACGCTGCTGCCCGTCATCGGCTGTGGTATTTAGCCACGCCTTCAATTGTGATGGTTATACCGCCACCAGTCGGTTGCCAGCGCCTCGTTTGTTATTCGGCAGGATGCACCACGGGCAGGTGAGGTTGGCTTGGAGCGAAAAGATGATTGGTCCTTTACATCGCAGACATTGACAGATGTTACTCGGACACAAATTTCGTCCAGATGGAATATCACCTATTTACCGGCACTTTTAGGGATAAACATGTATTGTTATGTTAGGAACTGCGCAGGAGCGCATTCCAGGCCGGACTCCCGAGCGTTTGTCCCGTCAAAACACGACAATTGGGAGATCTATGAGTCAGGCCCACTAAATGTATCAATGACAGTCTTCCGGTATGGGTGTGCGATGCGTAGTAGTGACCTGTGTGACGTCGCGACGCGTCATGACATGGAATATTTGGGTGATGCTTTTTTTTTATTCAAAACTAGCTGTGCCAGCGGCGTCGCACGCGTGGATATCGGTTTTCAAAAATAACGGACTTCTATGAAATGCTACCTAAATTTTAACTTAGACCTCTAGCAATACATTGGTGAAAACCGCATTCAATTCCATGAAGTAGTTTTTGCGTGATGCGCGATCAAACATACGGATAAAAATTTCTCCCGTTTTCCCAACACTTCCCGTCAGTGCTCTGCTCCTATTGATTGTAGCGTGATGAAAAGTATACTATAACCTGCCCAGGGGTCTGAAGAATAATTGTACCAAGTTTCGTTAAAATCCGTCGAGTAGTTTTTGTTTCTATAAGGAACATACAGACAGACAGACAGACAGACAGACAGACAGACAGACAGACAGACAAAAATTTTACTGATTGCATTTTTGGCATCAGTATCGATCACTAATCACCCCCTGATAGTTATTTTGAAAATATATTTCATGTACAGAATTGACCTCTCTACAGATTTATTATAAGTATAGATGAGTTAGCGCTTGACTGCGATTCGCCTGATGGGAAGCGATATCGTATTCTACGATGGAACGCGCTTACCCAGCAAAAACCGGTTCACTCTCGCCTTGAACATCGGAAGATTATATCTCTCGGGGAACAAGGAGCCCGGCAAAGAGTTCCATAGTTTAGCCGTTCGCACTATGAAGGTAGAGGCGGAACGCGCTGTGCGCGTTCGCTGTTTTGGCGTATACTACTTACAAATAACCCAAGACAGGCCACGCTGGGCCACACAGCACCATCTAGCCCCAAACTAAGCCGAAGCTGGTAGGTACTATAGATACTAGACACTGATAAACTTACTTAGATACTTTTTTTTTTGTAAAGAATACTTATCATAGTAAACACCCAAACCAATACAAACAGACATGTTCATGAACACAGATATTTGTACTATGCGGGAATCGAACCCACGTCATTTGGCTCAGAAGGCAGAGATCATTACCAAATTAGCCATCGAGCCTATGCCCAGCTGTGGACGTTTGAAGATCGTGATGACGAATCAAAGTCGAGAAGAAGAAGAAGAAGAATTCTATACAAATAATCATCATGAACATTGCCCAAAAGGAAGTAAAAGTTAGTTACTAAAGTTATGGGTATATCCTCCAGATGTAACTGGGAAGCCTATGTCCAGCAGTGGACTGCAATAGTCTGAAGATGGTGATAAGTAAAACTAATGACCCGTTCTCGCTTCGCTTCGGTATTATACATGTAAACCTTAATGTAAAAAACCGCATCAAAATCCATTAGTTTTAAAGATATATAGATATGCATAGGCATACATGGGGACAGGGACATAGGGCATAACGAATCTTCGCTCGAATTGAGCTGCCCGTCCGGGGAAGGACCTCCACCCTATAGAATACCGCAGCCAAATGACCTCCGGGTCGTGTGTTTACTGGTGAGTAGGGTTCCCGGAGCTCGTGGGGGGTTAGGGTTGGGCCGGCATGGCAATGCCAACTGACTGGTAACTAACCAGTTACTTGCCAGTTGTCACAGCTACTAGGGCTTCTTTTTCGCTTTCAGGCGAAGGGAAGCCATTATGTCGAGCTACTATAAAAAAAAACACAGACTAGGTACTAGGTATGTACGTAGTGTCGAAATCTGTTATTTCTATAAGAGTTCTCTTTGACCCTCGGGTTAAATAAGATTATACTTTTTCTACGCAGAATAATTGCAAGCCAAACGTATTTATTACAGTCTAAAATATAGATAATGGAATAGATATTTCTTATCTACAACTATAAATAAATTTGCGCAGGTAAACAGAGATTATGAGGTGTTTAATTAAATTTATTATTATGTTGACCTTTGCCGTTTTGACGAAAATAGTAGCTTTTATTATCATCATCAGCATAGTGCAGTCCACTGCTGGACATAGGCCTCTCCAATCTTCGCCACTTAGGACAGACATCTGGGGGATATACCCATAACCGTCATCGCCAGGGGATGTAAGGGAGCGATCTATCATCTTTCCGCTCCAAGCCCTCACCTGCCCGTGGTGCCTCCTGCCGAATAACAAACGAGGCGCTGGCAACCGACTGGTGGCGGTATAACCAGCACAATTAAAGGCGTGGCTAAATACCACGGGCTTGAGGTATCGTTAGAGCATAAAATGACTTTTAAAAAAAAAAATAAACCGACTTAAAATAAAAACCGACTTCATGAGTACAGCCACAATATAGGTATACCATATTTTTTGGTTTTGTTGTTTTTTTTCAAAAACCACTGAGTCAATTTTGATAAAATTTATGTGGGACCACCTCTGAATGATGGCCGACCAAACAAAAAAGTCACTTAAATCCATTCATGATTAAATGGCGGAGAAATCGTGTAACATACATACAAAAAAAACATACGGGTCGAATTGAGAACTTCCTCCTTTTTGAAGTCGGTTAAAAATATAATTTGATTTTTGGAAGGTGGTTCATCTCTAGCTCTTGATAAAGGTTTTCGGACTCCCCCTACTTATAGCAAAAAGAAATTACTTCAATAACCTTTCGCAATAGCAGCTAGGTATATCATATATGTATATGTAAGTATATACTGGTATTATGTTGTACATTGCTACATAAATTGACACACATTCATGTCACATCGCCGTAGGAAGTGCCATATTGCAACACCAATAAATATCAGACCAATTGGTTTCCGCCTCGAGAGCGGGGCCACGAAATTAGCGATTTTTAAACGGGCAATTATTATGAAATAAAATAAAAACCGCGCGTGAGGCTGGTTTGGAGCGAAAAGATGATACCTAGGTCGCTCCCTTACGTAGCCGAGGTGGAAGCTACGCCCTGCGATCGCCAATCCACCTGCCCAGCGTGGCGATTATGGGCAAATCCTCCAGTTTGCCCAAAGTGGCAAACAACTGGAAAGCCTTATGTCCAGCAGTGGACTGCGATAGGCTGATGATGAAATAATAATATCTTATTCTTCCTCTTACCACGTCGATGATAATCTATATAAATCGCCTTCAACGACACGAACCGCATCTCTTGGTACCATTACCATCATTCCATGTGCAGGAGTAGGGCATGCAGGGCAGGACGTAAGGTGAGCCATAGTTTGATGGGAGAGTATACTCTCCGTGTCCGTGAATCCCCATCCGCACCAAATGGTGCCTAAATTAAGTTAGATCTTTAACAATACATTGGTGAAGACCGCATTCAATTCCATTAAGTAGCTTTTGCGTGATGAGCGTTCAAACTTACAGATAAAAATTTCTCCCGTTTTCCCAACACTTCCCTTCACTGATTTGATCTTATTGATTGTAGCGTGACGAAAAGTATACTATAACCTGCCTAGAAGTATGAAGAATAATTGTACCAAGTTTCGTTAAAATTCGTCGAGTAGTTTTTGTTTCTATAACGAACATACAGACAGACAAAAATTTTGCTCATTGCATTTTTGCAATCAGTATCGATCACTAATCGCCCTCTGATAGTTAATTTGAAAGTACATTTCATGTACAGAATTGATCTATCTACATATTTATTATAAGTATAGTTAGAATAAGATAAAATATCGCTTATATAATCAAAGCCCGCGCATTTAGTGGCCACACTTCACATCAAGGTCACCAGATCCTAGAGAGGAAGTCATTTCGCGACAATACAGTTACAAAGTTTCTGACAGAAACTATTTAATTCGATAAAAACAAACGATTTGTTATTTGTACATTGCTTTTTTTCTATTTACACCACTGAAAGCTGTTTTGAACTTTATTTTGACAGATGTCAAACTTATATGAAACATAATTTAACCTTATCGTGTCGTTTCCGGTTTTATACGAGTAATAGGACCACCTCATTTCATCCCGTGGGTGTCGTACAAGACGTAAGGGATGGGATGTAAGGGAGCGGCCTATCATCTTTTCGCTCCAAGCCAACCTCACCTGCCCGTGGTGCATCCTGCCGAATAACAAACGAGGCGCTGACAACCGACTGGTAGCGATATAACTATCATAATTGATGGCGTAGCTAAATATCACAGGCCGATGATAGGCAGCAGCGTCACCGGAGTACGGAGCCACGCTCTTCAATCGCTAACCCGGCTGCCTAGCGTGGCGATTATGGGTAAAGCCAACAGATGTTTGATCAAAGTGGCGAACAACTGGAGAAGCCTATGTCCAGCAGTAGATTGTGATAGACTGATGATGATGACAGGCCGATAACGGGCAGCAACGTCACCGGAGCGTCATCGGCCTGTGGTATTTACGCCTTCAATCGTGATGATTATGCCACCAATCGGTTGTCTGAGCCTCGTTTGTTATTACAGGATGCAACGGGTGGCTTGGAGCGAAAAGATGATAGGTTGCTTACATCCAAACCCTATTATAATCTTTATCTAATAATATTTACCAAAACCATCGCTTCTGTAAACTAATTGCTTCTAATCTGTGTATCGAGCTAATCTATAAATAGATTACTAATAGCGGCTTTGATCTATCTCCTTATGGCTGTTAGGTAAACAACTATTAATTATCATAGGATTTGAGATAGATAATTTCTTTGTCTGTATTACAAATGATATTAATTATCTTTAATCCCGATCCTCCGTATAAGATTAGATTTACATATTTAGTATTTTAGTGGCATATACTCGTAGTACCTATAAAAGGGAGCGGTCTATCATCTTTTCGTTCCAAGCCAACCTTACCTGCCCGTGGTGCATCCTGTAATAACAAACGAGGCGCTGGCAACCGACTGGTGGCATAATCATCACGATTGAAGGCGTAAATACCACAGGCCGATGACGCTCCGGTGACGCTGCTGCCCGTCATCGGCCTGGCATCATTATGAGTCTATCATAGGCTTCTCCAGTTGTTCGCCACTTTGATCAAACATCTGGAAGCTTTAACCATAATCGCCACGCTGGGCAGCCGGGCTAGCGATTGAAGAGCGTAGCTCCGTACTCCGGTGACGCTGCTGCCTATCATCGGCCTGTGATATTTAGCTACGCCATCAATTATGATAGTTATACCGCCACCAGTCGGGTGCCAGCGCCTCGTTTGTTATTCGGCAGGATACACCACGGGTAGGTGAAGGTTGCTTGGAGCGAAAAGACGGTCACCCTCTTTCATCGTAAACGAATACCCGACGATAATTTTTTTTATTTTAAAAGCTCGACATAATGGCTTTCCTACGCCTGATGGAAAGCGAAAGAGAAGCCTAAGTCGCTGTGACAACGGGCAAGTAACTGGTCAGTTACCTGTCAGTTGCCACCGCCATGCCGGCCCAGCCCTAACCCCCCACGAATTCCAGAAACCCTACTCACCGGCAGAAACACGACCCAGAGGTGATTTGGCTGCGGTATTCTATGGTGGGCGGCTCAATTCGAGCGAAGATTCTAATTAATTAAGAAGAATATACTTAACTAACTGTGCTCGCGACTTCGTCCGCGTGGAATAGTTATTTTTCCCCCTTTTTTTTACATTTTCCATTATTTCTTCGCTCATAATAGTTGCAGCGTGATGTTATATAACCTAAAGCCTTCCTTGATAAATGGTCTACTCAACACAAAAAGAATTTTTCAATTCGGACCAGTAGTTCCTGAGATTAGCGCGTTCAAACAAATAAACAAACTCTTCAGCGTTATAATATTAGTTAAGATATGGTTCACGTTATTTTACGTTCATGCCGGTCCCAGTATCATTACAAAGTTAAATGAATCACCGCTTCTCAGCAATTTGTCGTTAGCCGGACGACTTATTGAAGGAATAGTTAGAAGCAGTATGTATCGGTTTGGTCCCGTCTCTTCGGCGAAGGGTAGCGTATACAATGGTCTTTTCTTTTGGTGAATTGATTGAATGATTGCTATGTGTGTCGGTATTTATTTCGGCACGTGTATTGAAGAGTATACTCTTCAATACACGTGCCGAAATAAATTTACTTGTAAATAAGAGTATACTCTTCAATACATTTTTTCATACATCTACCGAATTCATACATAAGAGAGGTAGGACGTAGCGAATCTTCGCTCGAATTGAGCTGCCCGTCCGGGGAAGGACCTCCACCCTATAGAATACCGCAGCCAAATAATAAATAAATAACCAAGACATGCCACGCTGGGCCACACAGCGCCATCTAGCCCCAAACTAAGCCGAAGCTTGTACTATGGGTACTAGACAACTGACAAACTTACTTAGATACTTTTTTTTCTAAATAAATACATATTATACATAGAAAACACCCAGACCAATACAAACAGACATGTTCATGAACACAAATGTTTGTGCTGTGCGGGAATCGAACCCACGACCCTAGGCTCAGAGGGCAGGGGTCACTGCCAAATGAGCCATCGATCCAATCAAAACCAATTTTTTTTTTGGATGTTCGACAATTATGTCGAACATCCAAAAAAAAGAATGAAAGACGTTTTCTGTGCAATTTAAACAGTCTTATCGAAGGCATATCCCACTAATATTATAAACGCGAAAGTTTGTTTGGATGGATAGATAGATGGATGGATAGATGGATGGATGTTTGTTCCCTTTTCACGCAAAAACTACTGAACAGATTTTAGTGAAACTTTACACGAATATTGTTTATGCATCAGATTAACATATAGGCTATAAATTACAACGATTTATTAATTTTTTCATTTAGAATTTCGGAAAAATATGTTACGGAATGATTAAGAACTTTTTGAATACGCCATAGATACTGTCATTTCTTGACTTTGTCAGTGAAATTATCAATTTGACGTGACAGGTACTGACATCGAGGTAAATACGGAAATTCGCCACTAATGGGTACCCAGTAAATAATTGTGAATTAAAATTGTGCGACTTATTTTCGGACTGCAATTCTTCGGTAAATATTAGAAGTGAAAAGACGACCAACGTAAAAGGACAACCACCGGCGTTGTCTACCAGAATATTGCTCAGTTTCAGAGGCACCTCATTCATCAACAAATTAGAACAAAATTTTGGAATTGTGTACGGTCAAAACAGACCTTCTGCATCTGATAATGAATCACAGTTTAATGAAGATCCAAAAACCAAAAACCTAACTGCATTCTCAGAAGGCTCACAACAGGCTACATGTCTAGATTGGATGCGACGAAACTGCTATCAGTGTATGCTTAATAAACATTTTTCTAATCCAAATTGTTATTTCTGTCCTCAATACTAATATTATGATATTTCAGCCTAATAAAATCGTTTTAATTAAGTATGGCGGAAGAAAATAACGCTTTGAAGTAAGTATGTTAAGATTCATACACCGGCCAAGTGGCCGCTTTTTGGTCGGCGTGATACTTAAAATGTATTAACATGTACATAGTTAGGTACCATTATAGACAAAAAATCTTAATAATTTTATCGGTAAATAATTTTTAGGTAATTTAATGTAGGCAGATGAACATTACCCTTCACAGCATATTCTTAGGGATGCTCAGTATGAAATAATGAAAAGCCAAAAAATTGAAGATAGTATTTTTAGCATGGCTTTTCAATATTTGTTGATACACAGGAAATCCAGATCCTGCTTTAGATAGCTCGAATAATTTATGTTCAGGGAGTGTATGTCGCTCTAGATAAGTCGTCACCAAAACTTATAACTATGTGAACCATAGCTTAAGACAAGGTGGTTCCTGAAGAATGGGCCGCGGCTTTCAATGGCCAACAAGATGTACCTACATTGTGTTTGTCCTTTTTTTTACGGCGGGAATGCTTTTACGCAAACACCAGGGCCCTGGGTACGGGACACCTGGGTTTTGTGGGGCCCACTCCTATTTAGCGGAGAATACCCACTAAACCCGACGGTGGTCGGCTACGAGCACTCTGTCCGAGGAGGGTCGGGATGCCCGGAGGGATTGGACTCAACCCCCCACAGCGCAATAGCGCTGCGCCGCCCAGCAAGAACGGCACACCAGCAAGAACGTGCCCGGAGGCACGTATCGTCGTCTTCCTCGAGGCCGCTAACTGGAGCGCAAGCCACAACCCCGAAGGCCCTTTTAGTCGACAGGCAGGGATACCTCGGTAGTATTCTACGCCCCATACCGCAGGGCGCACATTATGTTTGTCCTTTGTCAACCTATGTTCAGATTTCTCAGTACTCGAATCGAATACCTATATATTCATCATCTTTGAGCATTCATTCGTAAGCCCGTGTAATAAAATAAGAGACAAAGACGCGTACATGATAAATGAAAGAGTAAGCTCTTTATGACAAACCGATGTTTACGCAGGCAAAGCCGCGGGCAGCAGCTAGTATTTAAATAGATCAAAGATATGTGATTACTGCTATCTCCTTAATGGAATATCCGCACAAAACGGAGATTATAATATTAATTAATATCTAATTAGCTTAAATTGTACTCCAGTGTCAACTCAAACATGATAGCGGATTATCAGTTGTACTGTAATAGTATAAATGTGGGTATTGTATGTTTGTTGAACAAAACGATTGAATGGTTTTTTTTTTATAGTGGCTCGACATAATGGCTTCCCTGCGCCTGATGGAAAGCGAAAGAGAAGCCCAAGTCGCTGTGGCAACGGGCAAGTAACTGGTCAGTTACCTGTCAGTTGCCACCGCCATGCCGGCCTAACCCTAAACCCACGAGCTCCGGAAACCCTACTCACCGGCAGAAACACGACTCGGAGGTCATTTGACTGCGGTATTCTATAGGGTGGAGGTCCCTCCCCGGACCGGCAGCTCAATTCGAGCAAAGACTCGCTATGCCCTATCTCTCTTAAATTCTGTCTTAGGGTTTGAATGAAATGTTGCATACCAAAGGTAAAAGTGGTAGGGCATAATGAATCATCACTCTAATTGTGAAAATCCCTATACATAGAATACCGCAGCTAAATGACCTCCGGGTCGTGTTTCTGCCGGAGTTCCCTCCGGGTTTCCGGAGCTCGTGGGACGAGTGTTGCATCGGCAACTGGGGGGTTAGGGTGTATTATTATTTAAATTTAATCATAATCAATTCTGTTTCAGTCGATAACCCACCTCACCCCTTTATTCAACTATCTTCTACCCAACGGTTGTCTGGAAGAAATCGCTTATAGATATAAGACCGCCTTAATTGTACAACAGATTTTTTTTATACTAGCTCGGCGTAATGGCCACTCTACGCCTCATGGAAAGCGAGAGAGAAGCCCAAGTCACTGCGACAACGGGCAGGTAACCAAATCAGTCACATGACAGTTGCCACCGCCATGCCGGCCCATAAGATGCTTCTTCACGCCCCGTTTAAAGGATCCAATATCGAAGGAAGGAAGGATGTCTATTATACCTAGTTTTAAAGTTAGCTATATAGGTGTAGTGTGGTGCATTAAAGAATATAATTATTATAATCTATCCTATTTATACGAGTGATGATATAAAATAAACATAGTGAAATTGTATCTTTCGGCGTAATTCAATCGCATATCACTAATTAAATATGAGTATCTTATTGAATTTACTACGCATTACAAATGTGTTAATTAGAAATTGATTAATCAATGTTACGTTAATGGTAGATAATAGTTTACTATTACGCACTTAGAATCGAATTGCGATTAGTTTTGTTTCAAGATTTATCCATTACAATAGGGATGTTTCCACGGTCAAAATAATTACAATATATTTAATCCGTATTTTAGATCATAAAAATATATTGGACACGTATTTTCCTTATTTCATTTAAATAAAAAATAATAAAGATACAAAGCGTCAAAATTTAGGAGTGAGCGTCTTTGACGACACTCGGTGAGAAAAAATCTCTCACTCTTTGACGTCACGCGTAATTTTAACGGGCTATATCTTTGTAATTTTTGGTCTAATTTACAAATGAAAAAATACGTGTCTTTTATTTTTGAACAATCTAAAAGTCGGACTAATTATTTTTTATGGCAACAGGTCTATTCTATGCAGCTCCCATTTCACCTAAACGTCATTTTTAGGATTCCGAACTCAATGAGGTAAAAACGGGACCCTATTACTAAGACTTTACTGTCCGCCCATCCGTCTATATGTCACCAGGCTGTATCTCATGAATCGCGATAGCTACACAGATGATACTTAATGATTGAATGAATTACAAATGGTGTATAATATACAAACAACCCGCCCGGCTTCGCACGGGTTCAATACTATTTTTCCCGCTATTTCCCGTTATCGTGTGAAATTTCGGGAATTCCTTTCTTAGTGCACCTCTACAGTACCTAAGCTACGTTCCTACCAAATTTCAAGTGCCTACGTTTAGCCGCTTAGGCTGTGCGGTGATATGTCAGTCATTCAGTCAGTTTCTCCTTTTATATAAGTACTAGCTTTTGCCCGCGACTTCGTCCGCGTGTTTAAATTTATACATACAAAAGTTTTTTCCCGCTAACTCCCGTTCCCGTGGGAATTTCTCAAAATACAGCCATAACTAAACTTTATATTTACTAAGGTACCTGCATGCCAAATTTCAAGCGTCTAACTTAAGCGGTTTAGATTTTTCATACAAAAGGATTTTCCCGCTAATTCCCGTTCCCGTGGGAATTTCGGGAATTCCTTTCTTAGTGCACCCCTACGGTACCTAAGCTACGTCCCTTCCAAATTTCAAGTGCCTACGTTTAGCCGTTTGGGCTGTGCGTTGATATGTCAGTCAGTCAGTCAGTCAGTCAGTTTCTCCTTTTATATATATAGATAGATTAGATGCATATAGTGGTATAGGGGTGGGTAGCGACCCACCTCTACACAGTAAATTAGCGAGTTTACTTTAAAATAAAACAAACATAGGTAGTCGTCTACCCTTTGAAAAAAGTGATAAACTCAATACAACACGAAATCGGTCAGTCTCAGGCATGAAACGGCATCTCAGCGGGCCTTCAGGGTGAGGGCGACAGGCGCAATGGGTTTGTTCTATTGTGCCTGTCGACCTAACTTTTGGACCTCACGACCGCTTACCATCAGGTGGAGTGAGGCCATCATGAAAGCTCTTCTTATAAAAAAAAAACAGAAATTTTTACGACATCCTGATCTTAAACAAGGGTATGACGTCACGATGACGTAAGATTCGCTCCCGGTTCTGTAGTCGTCACCTTCAGTCTCCTTGGGGAACTCTCGGGCGTCCCGTTGCTAAGTGTCCTTTAAGCTTACTGCACACGGTTTCAGTACCGCCATTCACCAATCACATAGCTTGAAATCACATATTTTTAAGGTATTCATATTTTGGGTTTCCCATACATAGAACTGAATCGCAATTTCTTTTTCGTACAACTCATATGTGTGGGTTATCTATGGATAGGTCTTTAACATAATATTGAGGTTTCTAATATAATATTTTTCTAGACTAAATAGTTTGCGCGAGAGACACTTGCAAAGTGGAAAAACGTGTAAAAAGTTTCAGCAGAAAAACAGCAGAGCAAAATAGAAAAATCTCTATATCAATATGTGGTTAACGGTGTTGGTTTCATAATTATTCATCTGAAATTGTATTATTGTTCATTACTTAATTCTGATTGTGAAACCGTTTGTTGACCCCAATAAAATAAAAAAAAAAGAATCCAAAAAGTCCAACGGGTAAAAAATAAAATGTTAGGTCGACAAGCATAATAGGACAAACCCACCGCGCCTGTCGCCCTCACCCTGAAGGCCCACTGAGATGCTGTTTCACGCCCCGCCTAAAGAACCCAGGATTGTAAGAGGAAGGAAACACATGAGCTAGAGGGGCATTCCATGACTTAATGGCACGGGGTAGGAACGAGGAACTAAACATCTGGGAGGTACATACCCTTTTTGATAGATTGACTGATAAATAGTTGATTAAATGCTCCTCCTCCCCCGTGCCCGTGGTGCATCCTGCCGAATAACAAGGCGCTGGCAACCGACTGGTGGCGGTATAACCATCAGAATAGAAGGCGTAGCTAAATACCACAGACCGGTGACGGGAAACAGCGTCACCGGAGCGAGAAGCTTCGCCCAGCGTTCGTCAACCCGCCTGCCCAGCGGTGCGATTATGGGTATATCCTCCAGATGTTTGCCCTGTGGCGGACAACTGGAGAGGCCTATGTCCAGCAGTGGACTGTGATAGGCTGATGATGATGATGATGGATGATGATTAAAGAATATTAGGCGTAGGTATAATATACTTTGATAGGTGCTTAATTCAAGTGTACAAAGATCTATTAAATTCTACATTTTAGTATTAATTTACACGCGCCTATTGTTAAACGGGATTTATGCCTTAATTAAAATGTTAAGGTGCTCTCGCTGTCATTACAAAATGAGTGGTTTAGAGGCTCATCAAAATGTCGACTGAAATAGCAATACCTATATAAGGGTTGCTAAGCTGCTTTGTGGTCACAGTAGATAGTTTTAGCGGTAACTCATATCTGTACGTTATTATGAAAAATATCTACGATTCAGCTTCACCATCAGCCTATTGCAGTCCACTGCTGGACATAGGCCTCTTCAGTTGTTCGCCACTTAGAACAAACATCTGGAGGATATATCCATAATCGCCACGCTGGGCAGGTGGGTTAGCGATCATAAAGCGTAGCTTTTCGCTCCTGTCATCGGCCTGTGGTATTTAGCTACGCCTTCAACTGTGATGGTTATACCGCCACCATTCGGTTGCCAGCGCCTCGTTTGTTATTCGGCAATAGGGGACGATCCCTCTTATCCCGTGGGTGTCCTATTCTAAATCTGGTCACCACACGGACAGTTAAGTTATAAGCAGAAATAGCTTAGAACACAGACATAAATTATATGTATGTTGATCGATATGTCAATAGCTCATATTTTATGAATTCTTTTTAGTAATTGTCACGCTGGGCCACACAGCGCCATCTAGCCCCAAACTAAGCCAAAGCTTGTACCTACTATGGGTACTAGACAACTGATATACTTACATAGATTCATTTTTTTTGTAATTTTTGTAAATACATTTATACAAAAAAAAACACCCAGACCAATACAAACAGACATGATCATGAACACAAATTTTTGTACTGTGTGGGAATCGAACCCACGACCCTTGGCTCAGAAGGCAGAGGTCACTACCAAATGAGTCATCGAGCTAGTCCAAGCTAGTCTAATTATCGAGATACTAGTTCTAGTTTATGCTATGTCTTTCACAATAGTTCACAATAAATTCTGGGGATCGTTTCCAACTATTTCCGAAAATAGATCATATTCACTTAAGGGTATCAATTGGATCTGTTGAGGCTTTTGGAGGCAAGTTTATTTGTGTGGAATTAAATGGTATCGTAGTATCTGTCGAGAATATAATGCCTAGTCCTAAAAATAGCCTAGATTTGTGTCTATTCTACGGAGCAAATAATGCCTGAACAAGGTACCTATACTTGCGGGGAGAGTAATGATTGTACATTGAATATATTTTCAAAATAACTATCAGGGGATGATTAGTGATCGATACTGATGCCGAAAATGCAATTAGTAAAATTTTTGTCTGTCTGTATGTTCATTATAGAAACAAAAACTACGAAACGGATTTTAACAAAACTTAGTACAATTATTCTTTATACTCCTGGGCAGGTTATAGGATACTTTTCATCACACTACTACCAATAGGAGCTAGGAGCAGATCAGTGAAGGAAAATGTTGGGAAAACGGAAGAATTTTTAACCTGTATGTTTAAACGCGCATCACGCCAAAACTACTTCATGGAATTGAATGTGGTTTTCACCAATGTATGTTAGAGGTCTACTTAAAATTTAGACACCATTTTATGGAAGTCCGTTATTTTTAAAACCCGACATCCAATCGTGCAACTCCGCTGGCACAGCTAGTGTAATAATATGAGAACAAAGGTATAAAATATTGTACGGTCGTGTGCAGTCAGCTTACAAGCAAAGTCCATCTGACTACCAACTGATTGCATCTGTGCACTGTCGCCATGCAGTCTCATTCCCGGGGGCTTCGTTAGAAACTCGTCAGTAATTGCTATTCGCTTTAATAGCCAGCCATGTGACTCGTTGAAACTGGACGTAGATAAACGAGATTATACATAGGCATGACTAAGGTTTTTAGAGTTCCGTAGCCAAAATGGCAAAAACGGGACCCTTATAGATTCGTCATGTCTGTCTGTCCGTCCGTATGTCACAGCCAGTTTATTCCGAAACTATAAGAGCTACATTATTGAAATTTGGTACGTAGATGTATTCTGTAAACCGCATTAAGATGTGAAAATAAAATCAGAAAAAAATCCAAAATTTTTGGGGTTCCCCATACATAGAACTGAAACTCAAAAATTTTTTTTTCATCAAACCTATACGTGTGGGGTATTTATGGATAGGTATTTGAAAATGATGTTGAGGCTTCTAACAACATTTTTTTCTAAACTGAATAGTTTGCGCGAGAGACTCTTCCAAACTGGTAAAATGTGTGTCCCCCCCCCCCGTTTTTTAAACGTCATAAATCAAATTACCTAATTTTTTCATTCAATCAGTGGTACGGAACCCTACGTGCGCGAGTCCGACTCGCACTTGGCCGGTTTTTTATTTATATGCTACCATCGGCTTCAGAAGGAGCTAAATCCAATTTGGTTAAGTGGGGGCTAAACGGGAATTTACATGCTGGATGCGACTGTGGTGCACCATGGCAGACCATGGCACATTTGCGCACCTGCCGGCTGTGTCCCACTACGTGCACGATGGGTGACCTTTGTAAGGCGACCAATAACGGCCTCCAAGTCGCCAGGTTTTGGGCTAGTTCCGTTTGAGGTGAAGTACCATTGACTCGAGAATAAGGAGCTAGACTGTTTGACGTGGTCGTAGTTAAAAGTATAAATGTGATGATAATATTGTAAACACTACCTATGTTTAAAAGAGGAACTACACGAGTTTCTTGCCGGTGTCTTCTCGGTAGAATGCTGCTTTCCGAACCGGTGGTAGCTTTGACGATTTGTAAGTGTTTTTTTTAACCTATACAAATAAAGAATATTTTGACTTTGACTTTGGAGACGGCGGCTTTTCCCGCCAGTGCATATTGGTCATGATGAAAAAATGCAAAAATGATCGCCAAGCCGCCTGCCCAACGGGGCGATTAAGGGCCTCCAGATATTTGGCCAATCATCATCATCATCAGCCCACATCAGTTCACTGCTGGATAGGCCTCTCCCAATGCTCGCCACTTGGACCGGTCCCGCGCCTCTCGCATCCAGCACTTGCCAGCCGTCCTGCGCTAATCGTCACTCCACCTGGCCTGAGCGCGTCCTACATTACGTTATCCGAAACCCGGTCTCTACCAGGGGGTGTACAAGTAAACCGGCACTTGTTACGGCACAGGCCTATCGGAGAGGCCTATGTCCAGCAGTGGACAGTGGATAGGCTGATGATATTATAACGGTGCCTATTCGCCGTATCCCTGCTCGTCCGATGATAAAAATTGGCAGGAGAAATCAAATGATTCAAGGCCTATTTCGCACTTAGCAACACATTCCACCATTCATTTTTATTCCCATTGGCAACTAAAGGCCAAGTATCCCTATCACCAGTCCTGCCTCTTCCCAATTGACCCCTGGCCTTCCCGATTGGATACAAGTCGGGTCGCTCGGCGTGGGGTCTGCCAGCACGTTAGCACTTGCTCATAATCTGTCAATGCATCTTATTGATCTGTGACCTCATTCAAAAGGGTTGCTGCTCAGTGTCCAGTTGCCAAGTGGTGTATGAACCTATTGCTTTGTGTGAAGAGTATTCGAGAGGCTTCGATACAAATGCACTTGAGAAAGAGCGCATATTTCTTAAAGGCCGGCAGCGCTGTTGAAATGAAATGAAATTAATAATAGCTTTTTTCATATAGACTTAGATGGCACTTATGAATAGTCAAGTATTTTTTTTATAGTAGCTCGACATAATGACTTCCCTACGCCTGATGGAAAGCGAAAGAGAAGCCCAAGTCGCTCTTCGACGGTCAAGTAACTGGTTAGTTACCTGTCAGTTGCCACTGCCATGCCGGCCCAACCCTAACCCCCCACAAGCTCCGGAGACCCTACTCACCAGCAGAAACACGACCCGGAGGTCATTTGGCTGCGGTATTCTATAGGGTGGAGGTCCTTCCCCGGACGGGCAGCTCAATTCGAGCGAAGATTCGCTATGCCCTACCTCTCTTCTCGAAGTAGAAAGTAAATAGGTTCTTAAAGGGTCGGCTAAACGCATGCGACGCACCTGGTGTTGCAGACGTCCATGGGCTACGGTAACTGCTTACCATCAGGCAGGCCGGTAGCCATTTGCCACCCAAGTGGTATAAAATAAAAAAATAATTTTTTTTTTTGTACCACTTGGGGAAAAAATCTATTTTTTTTTAATAGATACTTTTTATCGCCATGTAGAGCGATATTCTTATAACTTACACCACACGCCACGCCAGGTGTACAGTCGACTAGTTAAAGAGATACATTTGACGACTCCATTCCGTGCCTACTTATCTAGGGTTCAACGACCTTCCCGTATCGCTCCCGGCCGGCCATTATTTGGAATATCCAGAAATTCCCATTTCACTATTCCAATTTCTTGGGGCCGAGGCTTGGAGTGTTTGTATAGTTTTGTAAATTGATCTAGAATTTTGTGTTAGGGTTGGGTATGATATCGATATTATAATATCGATAAAATATATTTAGAGATGTAGGGCATAACGAATCTTCGCTCGAATTGAGCTGCCCGTCCGGGGAAGGACCTCCACCCTATAGAATACCGCAGTCAAATGACCTCTGGGTCGTGTTTCTGCCGGTGAATACAGTTTCCGGAGCTCGTGGGGGGTTAGGGTTGGGCCGGCATGGCAGTGGCAACTGACAAGTAACTGACCAGTTACTTGCTAGTTGTCACAGCGACTTGGGCTTCTCTTTCGCTTTCCATCAGGCGTAGGGAAGCCATTATGTCGAGCTAGTATAAAAAAAAGGTGCATAGACGTCGAGTTGCGGAAAACGGCCCATCCAAACTAACTAGCATGAAATGAATGACAAAGAACGATTTGGGTATTTGTATCACAGCTACCTGCTCTTTTTACCAAAACAAAGACATTCCTCACTTCCATTTTACGGAGAAACACAATATCAGTATTACCGGTGATAACATTTCAATTAGAATCAATATGTACCCCTTTTGGCGCACTTTGCGTCATAGCTTTAGTTATTGCGTCATTTAACGTCACATAAACCGTTATTGCGTCATGCACATCGTTATTATTGCGTTATTGCATTGGTGCCGTCTACTGCTGCATTCGGAAGGAAGGAATCCTATTGAGAGCGGTGTATAACTTGATAGTTTTAGATTTTCATCGCCATTTAAAGCTAGAATAAAGATAGGTATTATATTCATTTTGGCACATGAAACAGTAGCTAAATATAAATAAATATAAATATCAGACAACATCACATACATTGCTCCGATCCCAAAGTAAGTAGCTTAAGCACTTGTGTTATGGATATCAGAACAACGAAGGTACCACAAATAAATACTTAAATACATACAAATATTAACACCCAGACACGGAACAAACACAAGTGTTCATCACCCGAATGTTTGTCCCGGGTGGGAAGCGAACCCACGACTCTCGGATCAGAAGGCAGGGGTCACTACCAATTTAATTACGTGGACTTATGGAATGAACTTTATTTACAATCGTTAAGTTAATTTACATTAAATAAATAAAAAAGTTGACTTAAAACTTTACATAACAAACCGTTAAATTGTTGTATAATTAAGGCGGTCCTATCAGTAGACTTGGCTTGAATATTTAGAACATGTTGGTGCAGTGTGTTAATGAAGAAGCACTAAATCTTGGACATGCCAACATTTAATTAAAATAGTAATTAAATTTTCTCGGATTACGGGGATAGGGATTAGCTTTTTTGTTTTCATGACTTTGTTGCAGATTAAAAGGTCTATGGTAATTAAGCACGATCTCTTTTACTTGCCTAACCTTTCACACCAAAAGAAGATTTTATACCACACTAATTAAATTTACTAAAAATAGTGATGTAAGGGAGCGACCTATCATCTTTTCGCTCCAAGCTAACCTCACTTGCCCGTGGTGTGCCCGTGGTGCAAAACAAACGAGGCGCTGGCGACTTACGGATGGCAGTATAACCATCACAATTGAAGGCGTAGCTAAAGACCACAGGCCGATGACGGGCAGCAGCGTCACCGGAGCGAGAGGCTACGCCCTGCGATCGAAAACCCACCTGCCCAGTGTGGCGATTATGGGTATATCCTCCAGATATTTTCCCTAATTGGCGAACAACTGGTGAGGCTTATGTCCAGCAGTGCAATAGGCTCATGATGATGAACAAATTTTTGGTCAAAATTTTACCCCTGTTACAGTTCCATACCTACCTGATTTAAAACAAACGGTCTTCAGGTTTCTTATTCATGTTAAAAATAAAATGGTATATAAATTAATCGAATTTATTTATTTGTCCTACGATTCAAATTAATAGACCACCGAAATCATGATACAGCTCTACTCCTAAGTCCCTTGAAATCTTATCTAGGCCGTTGTTTTTATTACCGAATTAAGTTTGATGACTTTTCATTAAGCTTCACTTTAAATAGACCTATGAATTCTGTTTACAGTCTAAGCTTATCCTGAAATTGGGAAACTTGTTTACTGACTTAATTAAAACGGTTTTCATGGTAAATTTACTAAGATTTCCAGAATTAAGTCTAAATATTTGGTCGTTCCCGATTTAGAGTTTAGTAAAGTCAATAGTTAAGGAAATACCAATTGTTTTTTATAGCAGTACTGCACAGAAGATTCCCCACGTCTAATGCAAAGTAAAATAAATAAATAAGGAGAGGTAAGGCATAGCGAATCTTCGCTCGAACTGAGCCGCCCGAACCTCCACTCTTTAGAATATCGCAGCCAAATGACCGCAGATGACACCGCTATGCACGCTGGCCCAACCGTAATCCCCCACAAGCTCCAGAAACTCTGCTCATTGGCAGAAACACGACCTAGAGGTCATTTAGCTGCGGTATTCTATAGGGTGGAGGTGCTTCCCCGGGCAGGCGGCTCATTTCGAGCGAAGATTCGCTATACCTCTCTTAAAAGCTATCTACCTCTCAGTAAAAGTGATTCCAAGTGCAAACGCACAAGCTATGGAGCTCCTTGCTGGAATCCTTGTTCCCCAGAGATATACCCTTCGGATGTTCACGGCGAAAGTGAACCGGTTTTTGCTGAGTTAGCTCCATTGTAAACTGTGATACAGCGTTATATATGGTAAGCTTACCATCAGATAAATTGGTGTAAAACGCAAGCCTATTTCGTATAAAAAAATGTCGCAAATGTGTTTAATTCACTTTTTAAGCCGACGAGAGGCTTATATACTATTCTCCTATGAAAAAAACTTACAGTTACCATAACCAAATTCGAAAACGTACCTACCTACTTAAGTATTCCATCCTTTGCGGTACTATATGTCCCCTAAATAAATGACCAAGGTTTCCGAACCGGTTAACTCTGACGTATACGAATACGACAGATGTATTCGAATAATTCCTCTTCATGTATACAATTGCAACAAATATATGTATGTTTTACGTAAATGTGACCGCAAATGAATATCATCAACCTGTTTCGAGGTGCATTATAGGATCTGTAGAGTGATAACGGGCCCTTTCATCGTATGGTAAGTGTATTCAGTGGGACTGATATGTGTTTGAACTTAAGACATAATCTAAACTTAATCCTATTGCAGTCCACTGGTGAACACAGGCCTCTCCAGTTGTTCGCCACTTAGGGCAAACATCTGGAGGATATAATCGTTAATCGCCACGCTGGGCAAGCCGGTTGGCGATCGCAGGGCGTAGCTTCTCGCTCCGGTGACGCTGCTCCGCCATCGGTCTGTGGTATTTAGCTACGCCTTCAATTGTGATGGTTAAAAGCACTGCAATATTAAAATAATCGTCCTAAGTCCCCACTTTATAGCACCTTTCCCCTACAGCCTCTGTCCACGTGAGATATCTCTGACGTAAATGCAAACCAGCTCCCTTGAACAGTCTCCATACGACCCACATATGGATCTAGTACTTGCTACTTATAGACTAGGTATGCTAGGTAAGCTACCTACTAGAAAGTGAGGGTTTGCGAAATCTGTTTTACCGCGAATAGCAATTTTTTTTATAGTAACTTAACCTGATGGCTTCCCTACGCCTGATGGAAAGCGAAGGAGAAGACCAAGTCGGTATGACAACGGGCAAGTAACTGGTCAGTAACCGGCCAGTTGCCACCGCCATGCCGGCCTAACCCGAATCTTCGCTCGAATTGAGCCGCCCGTCCGGGGAAGGACCTCCACCCTATAGAATACCGCAGTCAAATAACCTCTCGGTCGTGTTTCTGCCGGTGAGTAGGGTTTCCGGAGCTCGTGGGGGTTAGAGTTGGGCCGGCATGGTGGGTGGCAACTGACAAGTAACTAACCAGTTACTTGCCCGTTGACACAGCGACTTGGGCTTCTCTTTCGCTTTCCATCAGGCGTAGGGAAGCCATTATGTCGAGCCACTATAAAAAAAAACCCGAACCCGCCACGAGCTCCGGAAAGCTTCCTCAGCAGCAGAAACACGACCCCGAGGTCATTTGGCTGCGGTATGCTATAGTTTACCCATTTAGATCGCTTCTGGGCTTCTCGCATCCAGCTGTCCTGCGCAAATCGTCACTCCACCTGGCCAGAGGGCGCCCTACACTACGTTTGCCGAGACGCGGTCTCCACTCCAGAACTCGTTTACGGTTATCGGTTCTGCGGCTGATGTGGCCAGCCCACTGCCACTTTAGCTTACTAATCTGATGAGCTATGTCGGTGACTTTGGTTCTTTGCCGGATGACCTCAAAAGAGGTAGAGCATAGCGAATCTTCGCTCGAATTGAGACGCCAGTCCGGGGAAGGACCACCCTATAGAATACCGTAGTCAAATGACCTCCGGGTCGTGTTTCTGCCAGTGAGTAGGGTTTCCGGAGCTCGTGGGGGGCTAGGGTCGGGCCGGCATGGGTGGTGGCAACGGACAGGTAACTGACCAGTTAGGTGCCCGTTGTCACAGCGATTTGTGCTTCTCTTTCGCTTTTCATCCGGCGTAGGGAAGCCATTATATCGAGCTAGTTTAAAAAAATCCTCATTTTTAAATTAGTCAATATAAATAACCCAAGACATGCCACGCTGGGCCACACAGCGCCGTCTAGCCCCAAACTAAGCCGAAGCTTGTACTATGGGTACTAGACAACTGACAAACATACTTAGAAACATTTTTTTTTTTTGTAAATAAATACTTTATACATAGAAAACACCCAGACCAATACAAACAGACATGTTCATGCACACAAATGTTGGTAATGTGTGGGGATCGAACCCACGACCCTTGACTCAGAAGGCAGAGGTCACTACCAATTGAGCCACCGAGCCATATGGATCCAAAGTCCATCCCATGGGTGCCTCAAGCCATAAAGGATTCGTTTCAAATGCGAATGCTACTTTTAGCATGACTTCACAATGCTAATATTGGTCCCGATTTTGAATTGCGCATACATTTTTCCTTTTTTTTGGATCGACCTATATTCGACGGCAGTCTACATAATTACATTACCGTTTTACGGTGAGGTCATCTTTACCTGTGTAAATTTGTCAGATAAATCCCTGATAGCCTATCTGGAACTTAACTGTGAAGTAAGTACCTAACTAATTGTAGTATGTACCTAGCTTTTGTATTTTTAGTAAGAGTTTGCACATTGTGTAAGGCGTGATGACTCAATGGTTTGGATTCGATTTCTACTTAATTTATTCCTGGTCTATTGTGAAAGGCCCCTAGTCAATTATCTTCTTCTATATTTAAGTATATCTATTCTACTTTATCTTCTATCTATATCTATCTTCTGTCTATACTTATAATAAATCTGTAGAGAGGTCAATTCTGTACATGGAATATTATTTCAAAATAACTATCGGGGGGTGATTAGTGATCGATACTGATGCCAAAAATGCAATCAGTAAAATATTTGTCTGTCTGTCCGTCTGTCTGTATGTTCGTTATAGAAACAAAAACTACTGAACGGATTTTAAAGTGTAAGTAAGTGAAGGTAAATGATGGGGAAAACGGGAGAAAATTTTATCTGTATGTTTGAACGCGCATCACGCAAAAACTACTGCATGGAATTGAATGCCGTTTTCACCAATATATTGCTAGAGGTGTAACTTAAAATTTAGGCACCATTTTATGCAGTCTGTTATTTTTGAAACCTGATATCCACGCGTGCGATGCCGCTGGCACAGCTAGTCCTTAAATATAATTGAAGAACTGTCACATTACAAATATACATGAACTTATTTGACCTCACAACTGACAAAACTATTAAAACGTCATTTCACACAAAATGCTTCGCTAACTTTTTTGTGCGAGTGCCAAAAAACTATGTCTTGACAAATTTTTCTTAGAAATTAATCATTCACGTATCATAAGATTGCATTTTTTGTTAAGTCATAAGGAAATCATTTTTTGTCTGTATTAAGTTCGGCAAAAAGTAAAAAACGGTCAATACCAAGGTTACACGCTTAACTAGCTCTGTGATCTGGGCTTGTGTGTTAATTATATGTTTTTTTTAAATTATATTGCACATCCCCCGATTTGTCCATATTACAAAATCGGTGATTTTAAGAAAACCTTCTCTCGAGAATCTGCTGCCTGGGAATCTTCATTTTAGTTTTCTTTTAGAGTTTGTCGAACTCGAGACCTCTGTATTAGAGGCGGCGTTCAATACCACTGAAAGAGGTCAAAGAAGTTTTGCAATGGATACCGCTTCTCGGCAAACATAGTGTATGACGCCCTCAGACCAAGTGACCAAGAAGACGAGGATCGAGAGTAGTGGCGAGGAAACGTCAATTGTCATTCATCATCAGCCAATTGCAGTCCACTGCTGGACATAGGCCTTTTCAGTCGTTCGCCACTTAGGGCAAACATCTGGAGGATTTACCCATAATCGCCACGCTGGGCAGGCGGGTTGGCGATCGCAGGGCGTAGGTTCTCGCTTCGATGACCTGCTGCCCATCACCGCCTCCAGTCGGTTGCCGTTTGTTATTCAGCAGGATGCACCACGGGCCAGTGAGGGTGGCTTGGCGTAAAAAGACGATAGATCGCTCCCTTAGATCCCACAATATGCCTTCCTAATTGACAATTATCATTTGGGGGGGTTTTCATTAGTCACTACACTTGGCAGGCGGACTGGTGACCGCAGTGCTACAGACAGACAAACAGACCGCCTCTAAGCGTATGGTGAGGTGTAACCGGTTAACTCTTTCGTCATTTTACACTTCGCGTCGTTTTTGCGACGTTTGCGCAGATGAAAAGAAATTCTCCATGTAATCGTTTTTGTGCGCACTTTATGCTCATTGGTTATAATTTCTACCATTGACAGTTGTGGTTCCGTATTTAATTATGCAAATTTTTGTTAATTCTATATTTTTATAAACAAACTTATTTTTAAAGTTGGTTTTATATAAAGGTTGGTTTTTAAAGGGTAGGCAACGCGCGTGTGATACCCCTGGTGTCGCAGGTGTCCATAGGCTGCGGTAACCGCTTAACATCAGGCGGGCCGTAGGCTTGTTTGCCACCCAGTGGTATAAAAAAAAAAAAAAGGTTATTGTTATGGACCAACCTCCTTTGCGTTTATTCTACATTTTTATATTTTGGTTGTTCAGTGGAAATTCGAGTGTGCTTTTCAATCTCTTGTGCGTGGTTGTTGTGTTATTTTTATTTTGTGTTTTATTTCTGTTTTATTTTATTTTTATATTTAATTTAATTTTCTTTGAGCCCGGTTTTCCTTTTTCGCTTTTCACTTTTATTCGTTAACAGTTATTGTATAAAATGGTACTTATGGTTTGCCATAATCACTATCATCGTCTAATCATCGCTCAACATCATCTTTAGAATAATCAAACCTGTACTGAACTCGCAGGCATTTGTATATAAGCCTTTTTTATATCTGTTTTGTCTATTGCTCCTTGTCTTTGCTATTGGAGTGGTCAATTATATGACGTTCAAGCTCCACCGGCCTTTTATTAATATTTTCTAAATTAATTCCTAAATTCTAAAAAGCATTGCTTTTAGCATCTCATTCGGTTTGTAATAAAACCCAATTTTAAAACCCAAATAGGCATGAAATTATTTCTGCAAAAATTAATGCTAATTCACTGCACTTTGTAATGTAATCGCCCTGTTATTTTGCAAGTATAACTATAACCTGACATTCGCTAAAGCATTAACTGATCTGTTTTTAATGATAGTCGGTATATCTTGCCTTCGAGGGAAATACGGCACAGTGTAGGACTTAAACAGTAAGTGGTTTCTGCTTAGAACCATAAGCACTGAAGTTATAAGGTATTTAAGAGAGGTAGGGCATAGCGAATCTTCGCTCGAATTGAGCCGCCCGTCCGGGGAAGGACCTCCACCCTATAGAATACCGCAGTCAAATGACATCTGGGTCGTGTTTCTGCCGGTGAGTAGGGTTTCCGGAGCTCGTGGGGGGTTAGGGTTGGGCCGGCATGGCGGTGGCAACTGACAGGTAACTGACCAGTTACTTGCCAGTTGTCACAGCGACTTGGGCTTCTCTTTAGCTATAAAAAAACAGATTTGACTATGTTTGATATGCATGTTACTTCATATTTACCTAAAGACCAGAAAAAAACTAGTTTGGTTTAGTGTTAATGAACATTGTTTTTGATGTTCGATCCCCGCACAGTACAAAGATTTGTGAACATGCATATGTCTGTTCGTGATGGTCTGGGTGTTTGCTATGCATAATGTGTCAGTATTTATTTACAAAAAAAAATGTTAAAGTAAGTTTATCAGTTGTCTAGTAGCCATAGTACAAGCTCCGGTTTAGTTTGTGACTAGGTGGCGCTGTGGGGCCCTACGTGGCATGTTTGGGTTATTTGAGAAAAATCATTGTTGATCAAGTTGATGTCCGAAGTTATCGGCAAAATCAATTTCGAATATTGGTCTCGACGGCATCCGCTATACTTAGTTCTACAAAACTAAACACCAAAGTTGTGTAGTGAAAAAAGTCGAATATAACTATGTAAAATTTCACTCAACATCGTAAAGATGCCAGTTGCCAGAGATTAAATAAAATAAACTTAGTACTGTATCGTTAGCTGTACTGTGGACTCAGTGAAAATTAATACGAATTTAGTTAAAATTATGCGATTTTAACTTGGACTTTGTATGAGCAAAATTGCCTTGATCTTCCACGTTCCATCTGATAGGAAGCTGCATTACTCTTACAATATTGTTAGATCCTAGGCTCATGCTGAGTGGATAACGTTTAACGTCACGATGTAATTTTTTTTCTTTCCTCTTTTGTTCGTGTAATCTGTATGTGACTGAAAATCCAAGGTTATTGGTTAGCGAAAATGGTTTTTCACACGTCCCCACGGACCTCTAACGCCACCAAAACCACTAAGTACTTTCATTGGTTGCCCTTGCGACACACCTGCTGTCAATTTTTCGCGCTCTTTTTTCGCAGCCATGTTTTTTCCGTTTTTTTTTATATCACATCGCGGACTCTGAGTCATTTCATCCGGTGCTTTCTTGTGAAGGTTACGTAATGCGTTCTTTTTGTATTTTTTTCTTTTTATTAAGACGAAGGAGGTTTTGAAACAATTTGACTATTTTTTGTTGTGTTTTTTAATGCTTAGGAGTATTGGTGAAATAATTACGAGTATAAACGTGTAGGGATTTTAGTAACGCGGTTTACTAAGCATTTTAACGATAGAATAATTTAAAACGTTTTTTTTCTGTTTTTAAGTTTAACTGTAGTGAGTGATTTTACAAAAGGAGAATCTGAAAACAGGGAATACGTAAGTCATCTTTTGTTTAATTTATATAAAACTTCGTATGTACGTAGGTAGGCATTTATTTCTGAGTGAATATTTTAATTATTGTATTTTTCTCACACTCTCAAAAGCTCATTTGAATTTTTTTTAAACTTACTTTGTGTCGCTGTTAATTAGC
Source organism: Conogethes punctiferalis (assembly GCA_031163375.1). Lineage (NCBI taxonomy): Eukaryota > Metazoa > Arthropoda > Insecta > Lepidoptera > Crambidae > Conogethes > Conogethes punctiferalis. The sequence goes on along the minus strand of CM062103.1, from coordinate 1,209,705 downwards.
TTATCAAGATTTTAGATAGATAGATAGATAAAGATCTCTTCCAGATAACCTTGAGTGGAGTAAAGGAAGTGTAATTTTCTGAAGAGATTCGTACCCAACTGTTTTACTAACTCTGTTTCATTTCAATTTTATTCAACTTCAATTTTGAAGTTAGAGTGATAGGTTTTTCTAAGTTATCGTTCTTCATCCAAGGGTGTATAATTACCTAACACCTTATATCTGTCACCGGAAAATAGCAAGAATCGTAAGTTGATAAATTTCCTAGGTAGTTGATTAACTTCCGGAAAATAATAAACCGCAGTTGAAATGTATTATTTAACGTATGTATTTTAGTAAATTGATCATTTTACGGGGTCTTGCCGTTAAATCATCCGACGAAGGTGAGGTGAACGTTGATTGGTTCAATGGCTCACCTGGCATTATCCCGGCAACCAATCAGGGAACAGTGTATTAAGTTACGGGTAATAGTGCACCGTTAATAGTACATTGAGCAACGATTGGCCCATTTGAGGACGATTTTACTTGTGTCGAAATCGTAAATTATTAAATGGCTACCGTAAATTGATCAACTAACTGAAATCCATTGCGTAAAATAATACATTTCAACTACCGTTTGTTATTTTCCGAAAGTTAATTAACTACCTAGGAAATTGATCAACTTACGATTCTTGCTATTTTCCGGTGACATATCCATCAGGTATGATGACAACAAAACGTTTTCTTAGAAAAAAAAAACTGTTTATTTAATTGTTGTGTTATTTGTTCGTTCTGAAACTGGAGTAGAAAATGTGGGAAAAATCTGTCAAATTGAAGTGGGCAGACGGGTCTTGATAGAGACCCTACAATGGAACGCGCTCGCCCAACAAAAACCGATTCACTGTCGCTTTCAAATTCTGAAGATTATAGATAATCTATAATCTTCAGAATTTGACTGGCTCGGTAGCTCAATTGGTAGTGACCCCTGCCTTCTGAGCCAAGGGTCGTGGGTTCGATTCCCACCCGGGACAAACATTCGTGTGATGAACACTTGTGTTTGTTCCGTGTCTGGGTGTTTATATTTGTATTTAAGTACATATTTGTGGTACCTTCGTTGTTCTGATACCCATAACACAAGTGCTTGAGCTACTTACTTTGGGATTAGAGCAATGTATGTGATGTTGTCTGATATACATATATTTATTATCTATCCGTTATCCTGGTCACGGAACCCATGACACCCTTAATCCGATTCAGACTTGTCAAATTTTTTACTGCCATGAGTCATAAATAAGTGCTTTCTAATGACATAATCAAAATGAGATAATATTGTTTTTATCGCGTGAAATTTACTAGCATCGCACGTCAGACCATATGACATCAGATTTGTAGAAAAAAAAGTACAAATACCGGCCAAGTGCGAGGCGGGTTGGCGCATGAAGGGTTCCATACCATTGACAAGCGTTTATCTGGTGTTGATTTTAATATCGGACAACAAGCGACAAATATACTTTTGTTGTATGCCCTTCCTTTAGCATTTATTTTATTTAGTTTTTAGTATTTGTTGTTATAGCGGCAACAAAAATACATAATTTGTGGAAATTTCAACTGTCATAAAGCCACGATGTCAGCTATCGTGGTTCTTGAGATACACAATACCTGGTGACAGACAAGAGAGGTAGGGCATAGCGAATCTTCGCTCGAATTGAGCTGCCCGTCCGGGGAAGTACCTCCAACCTATAGAATACCGCAGCCAAATGACCTCCGGTTCGTGTTTCTGTTCTGCCGGCGAGTAGGGTTTAAGGAGCTCGTAAGGGGTTGGGGTTGGGCCGGCATGGTGGTGGAATCTGACAGGTGACTGACCAGTTACTTGCCCGTTGTCACAGCGACTTGGGCTTCTCTTTCGCTTTCTATCAGGCGGCGGGAAGCCATTATGCCGAGCTACAATAAAAAGAAAACGGACGGACTAACAGCGAAGTCTTAGTAAGTAATATGATTCCAATTTTACCCTTTATTTATTTATTTATTGCACATGTAGGACATACATTAAAAAAATCATACGAGCTAAGGTCTTAAAAGTAAATCAAATGACCTCACACATCATTTACGTCCATCATCATCATCAGCCCGTGTCAGTCCACTGCTGGACATAGGCCTCTCCTAATGTTCGCCACTTAGGTCGATTTTGGGCTTCTCGCATCCAGCACTTGCCAGCCGTCCTGCGCAAATCGTCACTCCACCTGGCCTGAGGGCGTCCTACATTACGTTTGTCCGGAACCCTAAAAAGGAAAAAAAAAACGGCAGAAATCCCATAGTTTTTTTATTAGACAGTTTTTTGTATGACTTACTGTGACGGGGAACACGTGAATGTCTTCATTGACTTTTTGTATAAGACGTTTTTGTGAATTCTTGACTTATTGGCTCCACTGAGTCTGGCAGTCTACATAACAAGGTTTGCATGAAATATTACGTCATCTGCCAAAGGAGGAGTGTCAAGGAATTTTGACAAGGAGGTTAAAAGTCAAAAAGATCATTTTTTATTGGGTTTTACGGCTTGGGAACGTGCTCTTTTAAGCTAGGACTACACATTGCAAATTCACTTTTACGCTTTACATTAGGAACCATTTTTTTTCATGATTTTTATTAATTACCGTCAGCCTATCGCAGTCCACTGCTGGACATAGGCCTCTCCAACTCTGCACCCGCAACTCAAATCAGGTTCTGGGGTCGCTGATGCCAGCCTACGTTAAATTAAATGTGTGTTCTTGGCCCGTACCATTAAGTCATGGAATGCCCTTCCAGCTCATGTGTTTCCTTCCTCTTACAATCCTGGGTTCTTTAGGCGGGGCGTGACACGGCATCTCAGTGGGCCTTCAGGGCGAAGGCGACAGGCGCAATGGGTTTGTTCTATTGTGCCTGTCGACCTAACTTTTGGACCTCACGACCGCTTACCAACAGGTGGAGTGAGGTCATCCTGAAAGCTCTAATAAAAAGTTAAAATAACTTTCAATAGATAGAAAGGTTGAGAGACGCTGACTTGAAATATTAGATAAATAATTTTCATCCGTAACTGATCCCACGCCTCTATTAAAGGTCTGAGGCGGTTGGTTAGTGAGAAATATGTATTAATGGATTATCAATTAATACCAAAGAAAGGTACGGACAATTTTTCTCTGATTTTCTTGTTTAATCTAATAATAATAAATTACAATATTTACTGTTCAAACTTATTGTTAAAGATATTTTAAAATCTATACCTTCTTCGGCGGGCAGCGATGTCTTAATAGTGTTCCGTTCATGATACCGTAAAGTACGAAACCATAAAATGCATACAGTAAAATATACTAATCATCATCAACGTCATTACCAGCCAGTCCACTGCTGGACATAAGTCTCTAAAGTTTTTTTCTGCTTTGGGAAAACATTTGAAGGCTCACCCATATAGGCAGGTTGGCGATCGCAAGGCCTAGCTTCTCGCTCCGGTGACGCTGCTACGCGTCATCGGCCTGTGGTATTTAACTACGCCTTTAATTACGTTGTATGTAATTAAGCAAATATAATAAGCAGGCGTGTATCCACAATCAAATTAAAACATCAAGGTCAAATTACTACTAAGGCAATGAGTAAAACACTAAATCAAAATTTAAATTGAAAATTCGCACATAATCACCCACTAAATTATGTTTTAAAGTTTCAATACCTCATTCAAGCAGACATTACAGAAAATTGAATTATAAATCTAATTTGACCCATCTATTTGCTAAAGCAAAAGCAACTTTAAGTTTAAAAGTCTACAGTTTAAATTTTTTATTTCTATATCTGCTCGTAAATTACGTTATCGGCACATAAGACAGTTTTTATAATTTAATGACAGCCCAGGAGTTTGGTCTGATTTAAGATGTGAGTTTTTTGTAGAGACGGACCGTAGAGACTATTATATCGAACACCTGTGATTTAATTTTAGGTCTGCGTTTGTCAAAATGTAGTTTATTTCGTAGAATAGAATCACTACTTTATAGAATAAAACAAAGTCGCTTCCTGCTCTCTGTTTGTCCATAAATAAGCTTAGATCTTTTTTTTATAGTAGCTCGACATAATGGCTTCCTTACGCCTGATGGAAAGCGAAAGAGAAGCCCAAGTCGCTGTGACAACTGGCAAGTAACTGGTTAGTTACCTGTCAGTTGCCACTGCCATGCCGGCCCAACCCTAACCCCCCACGAGCTCCGGAGACCCTACTCACCAGCACAAACACGACCCGGAAGTCATTTGGCTGCGGTATTCTATAGGGTGGAGGTCCTTCCCCGGACGGACAGCTCAATTAAATAACCCCAAGACATGCCACGCTGGGCCACACAGAGCCATCTAGCCCCAAACTAAGCCGAAGCTTGTACTATGGGTACTAGACAACTTATAAACTTACTTAGATACTTTTTTTTTTGTAAATAAATACATATTATACATAGAAAACACCCAGACCAATACAAACAGACATGTTCATGCACACAAATGTTTGTAATGTGCGGGGATCGAACCCACGACCCTTGGCTCAGAAGGCAGAGGTCACTACCAATTGAGCCACCGAGCCTGTCATAATTCGAGAGAAGATTCGCTCCTCTCTTTAAAACTACGCAACGAAAAGCTAGTTACAAAAGTCTATCTCTAGGGATAATCATTAACTATTTTGAGCATTGTGGATTTTTCCCAGAGAAGCATCGTGCAAAGCCGTGGCGGGTTGCTAGTATTTTACACCTAACTATTTACGTAAAACTTGAATATTACCATTTGTAATACATTTTAAACGTTATTATCGCAATTTTCTGTTCTATAAAACATATTTACATACTCAGATTTTAGTACCGCAATCGATAAGATTAGTGATTCGTTCCCTTTATTCTGATTATGGATGGAGTCTAACGAATTACGTACTTAACTAAAACTTTATAGCAGGATCCGTAGTCGTATGTACAAATTACACTTTAGTATGAGTCTACAAAACTGACTATTTTGTAATTTTGGAATGTACCCCAAGGTTTATATTTCGAACCAATTCTATTTCTTATCTTTGCGTAGGTATATGTATTTTAATAATCAGCAGAGTTTTAAGCGATTATTAAGTTAAATACTTAATAATAATAATAATAATAAGATTTATTTGTTCCATAAGTATAGCACAAACTTAATGATAAATGAGCTATGTTAAATTACATACAATGACGCTGCCGGTACTTAAATTAGGAAAAACCTGTGCTATAAGTACCAGCTACTTCCTTTGACACTATTTATTATGATTGAGCTGTAATTATTGCAATCGTTATTTTACATTTGTTTAAGGCATTTTACATTTGTTTAAGACATTAAACTTACATCATATTTCTATGTATAACTAATTGTAGTATTAAACTATTGTGTATGTTTGTGTGTGTGTGTATGTACATGCGTGTTAGTGTTCGTGTGTGTGTGTGTGTGTGCGTGTGTGTGTGTATGTGTGTGTGTGTTTGTGTGTGTGTGTATGTGTGTGTGTGTGGTTAAGAATGTTTAGAATAAATTATTGTACTTAAAACTTCATTTACTCACTTTAATTAGATTTTCAGTTTCGTCATACGTCAATTTTAAAAGCCAATCCGTCAGAATCTTTTTACATTCGTGTTTGTTTCTTGGATGTATGTTAATGATTTCATTTATTTTATTGTACAAATAGCCTCCAAGGAAATAGTAGAATCTCTGGCTAAAAGAATTCTTGGTAACATTACTACGGGGCACTCTGTACTTTCGAATTTGTTAACATGAATAGAAAACTAAATATTAAAAATCGATCCGGAAATCAACTACCTGATCACAGAGAACAAACCCAGTAGAAAAAGCTGGTAAAATAACTACCACCAGCCGAGGAGCTGAGATCCTAAGTAGTTTTATTTGTATTTTGGTACAAATAATGTATATTTATTTGTGGTAGGCACCTTTGTTGTTCTGATTCTCATAACACAAGTGCTTAAGCTACTGACTTTGACATCGGAGCAATGTGCGTGTTTGTTGTCTGAACTGATCCGATAGTTAACATCGCATTTAATACAAATACAAAAACATTTATTTCAACAAGTAAGTACATCAACTACATAATTTTTTTTAAATAAAATGCTTCTTAAATACGAAACCTACTATGTTGCAAGGACTTTATAAGTACGTCGTCAACTAAAATTCGCTTTTTGAACAAAATAGAAAATAACCACAGCTTACTTTCTTCTTAAGTGCAAAAAGAAATTTCTTTAATAGTACTGTTACCTTAAAATGTAAAGTCATCATGAAGAGAAATCTTTGTTCCATTAATATCCTTCGTCATGTCAATTAATTTGCTTTGGCAATATGTTGGTATTTTATATTTCGCCTCTACTTTCTTAGTGCGATCAAATATGGTACTCCTTGCCGGACTCTTTGTTCCCTGAGACATTCAATCTTCAGGTGTTCAAGATGAGAGTATGTCGCTATTTTCTGGGTAAGCGCGTTCCACCGTAGGCTTCTACATCACGTAACATCAGGTGAATTGTGGCTCAGCGCAAACTCATGATGATTTTTTTAAACCGTGTTTTAAACATAGTCCTTCACCGTCCAATCGGAAATTGATTGACCCAGTGGCTCGTTTGGTAGTATCCCCTGTCTTCTGAACCAAGGATTGTGGGTTCGATTCCCACTCGAGAGAAACATTCGTGTTCTTTCTGGGTGTCTAAGTTTGTAATCCTACTTTCTACTATAATATTATAAATGCGAAAGATTGTTTGGATAGATGGATGAATGTTTGTTACTCTTTCACGCAAAAATTACTGAACAGATTTTAATGAAACTTCACAGTAATATAGCTTATACATTGGATTAACACATAGGCTATGTTTTATACGAATATTAAAGCGGGCAGAGCCACAGACAGAAGCTAGTTAATTATAAAGGTTTATTTTTGTGACTTTTCCAAATGAATACGATTTCGGGACCTTCAAAAGGCGAACCTGCAAATTTCACAAGGGCGGACAACCTGCGACTTTCCTGGTATTATGGTGTCAATATGGAGCATGGAATGAAGCGATCACTAAACTTGCCATCAGATGACCTTCAGGCCCGTTTGCCCCTCTGTCATAAGAATAGAGATTTTCTGCAAAATTAAGCTGTACTTATAGTTTTTTAACCGACTACCAAGAAAGGAAGGCAATGTCTTTCGACTGTGTATGCTACTGAACCAAACTTCTCCTCAAATTATCCCTAAACATCTCTGAATCATCATAAGTACGAACTATTTCAATTGACATAGCGGTAAAATACCGTAATCCGATCATTACCTATTTAGCAAAGGGTCAAGTTGTCAGTTCACGGCGAAGGTCACTAGTAGGTACACTAATTCCTTCCTGTCATTTGCCACAATTGCCGAAATTTTCATGTAACTGATGTCATAACTCCATAAGTATTGCATAAGAATTAGTGGGTACTAAATGACTACCTTTTTTTTATAGTGGCTCGACATAATGGCTTCCCTACGCCTGATGGAAAGCGAAAGAGAAGCCCAAGTCGCTGTGACAACGGGCAAGTAACTGGTCAGTTGCCACCGCCATGCCGGCCCAATCCTAACCCCCCACGAGCTCCGGAAATTCTACTCACCGGCAGAAACACGACCCAGAGGTCATTTGACAGCAGTATTCTATAGGGTGGAGGTCCTTTCCCGGACGGTCGGCTCAATTCGAGCGAAGATTCGCTATGCCCTCCCTTTATTCAACTTCATCATCAGCCTATCGCAGTCCACTGCTGGACATAGGTCTCTTTTTTATGCGAGAGGCGGCAGATGAGCAAGTGTGATGCCTGATGGTAAGCCGTCGACACCGCCCATGGACAGTCGCAGCTCAAATCGAGTTCTGTGGTCGCTGCCAGCTTTTAAATAGGAGTATGTATGCTCGTTTCTTGCACGAACAGCTACAAATCGACTGTTTCTATCGAATGAGATCTTTTATACCATTAAGGTGGCAAACAAGCCTACGGCCCGCCTGATGTTAAGCGGTTACCGCAGCCTATGGACGCCTGCGACACCAGGGGCATCACACGCGCGTTGTCGACCCTTTAAAAACCTCTTCACAACCTTTTTGAAGGACCCCATACTGTAGTCTCGGCGGAAAGCCTCGACGGGGAGCTCATTCCATAGCCTGAGTGCGCTCGGCAAGAAGTTTCTATTGAAACTTGAGATACTATGACTGGCTCGGTGGCTCAATTGGTAGTGACCTCTGCCTTCTGAACCAAGGGTCGTGAGTTCAATTCCCACCCGGGACAAACATTCGTATGATGGACACCGTGTTTGTTCCCTAACTGGGTGTTTATATTTGTATTTAAGTATTTATTACTGGTACCTTCGTTGTTCTGACACCCATAACACAAGTGCTTACGCTACTTACTTTGGGATCGGAGCAATGTATGTGATGTTTTCCGATAAAAAAAATATAAACATAATATTTTTGTAAATCAATCTTATCATTGATGTTTAAAAACTTTGAGAGCCGTACAGTGAGTCACCGTCAAGTATAAAAGAATTTTATCAAACCTGTATTCGTTACTGTCTTAAACATACTTATAACTCATTGCGAGCGGTAGTGAGTTAGAGTTAACTCACTCATTGAATGAAAAGCATGTGTGTGTAAGACAATTTATGTGTCGATAAGAATTTTAGATTTATAACTTGATTTTAAGGTGAGAATTGACTAGTGAGTGAGTGAAACAGTGAACGGAGTGATTTTTTACGATCTGCAACTAAGTTCAGTGAAGCAGTGAGTTTTTGGTGAGTGATTTATGTTTGACTGGCTGTGCGGCGTCGCACGCGTGTATATCGGGTTTCAAAATAACGGACTTCCAAAAGCTGGTACCTAAATTTAAAGTTAGACTTCTAGCAATACATTGGTGAAAACCGCATTAAAATTGCATGCAGTAGTTTTCGCGTGATGCGCGATCAAACATACAGATAAAAATTCTCCCGTTTCCCCAACACTTCCCATCACTGCTCTGCTCCTATTGGTTGTAGCGTGATGAAAAGTATACTATAACCTGCCCAGGAGTATGAAGAATAATTGTACCCAGTTTCGTCTAAATCCGTTCAGTAGTTTTTTTTTCTATAACGAACATACAGACAGACAAAAATTTTACTGATTGCATTTTTGGCATCAGTATCGATCACCAATCATTCCCTGATAGGTATTTTGCAAATATATTTCATGTACAGAATTGACTTCTCTACAGATTTATTATAAGTATAGATAGATAGATTATAGTAATTTTTACCATAGGACTTGTAGTACGGCAAAAGGCATCGTTATATTATGGTGCGGGTCCCAAAGACCCACGGTGCGTTTTGCCTCTACTTTCTTAGTACGTATGCCCAAACTGTAACTCCTGTCATGAAATCTTCAGTTGAGAGAGAATCTACGACAGGCGACTGACTCGATGGCTCATTTGGTAGTGACCTCTGCCTTCGGAGCCAAGGGTCGTGGGTTCGATTCCCGCACAGTGCAAACATTTGTGTTCATGAACATGTCTGTATTGGTCTGGGTGTTTTCTATGTATAATATGTATTTATTTACAAAACAAAAAGTATTTAAGTAAGTTTATCAGTTGTCTAGTACCCATAGTTCAAGCTTTGGCTTAGTTTGGGGCTAGATGGCGCTGTGTGGCCCAGCGTGGCATGTAAAAAAAAATTAGGGCATAGCGAATCTCCGCACGAATTGAACCGCCCCTCCGAGGAAGGACCTCCACCCTATAGAACACCGCAGCGAAATGACCTCCGGGTCGTGTTTCTGCCGGTGAGTAGGGTTTCCGCAACTCGTGAGGGGTTAGGGTTGGGCCGTCATACCGGTGGCAACTGCCAGGTAACTGACCAGTTACTTGCCCGTTGTCACTGCGACTTGGGCTTCTCTTTCGCTTTCCATCAGGCGCAGGGGAGCCATTATGTCGAGCTACTATAAAAAAGAGGCCTATGTCCAGCAGTGGACTATATATATAAGATAAGCGCTAATGATGATGATGACAGCCTGTGTATGAAGACTGGCTCGGTGGTTCAATTAGTATTGACCCCTGCCTTCTGAACTTGGTTCATTCGTGGTTCAGTCGTGGGTTCGATTCCCGCTCGGGACGAACATTTGTGTTTGTACCGAGTCTGGGTGTTATTTGTATTTAAGTATTTATTTGTGTTATCTTCGTTGTTCTGATACCCATAATACAAGTGCTTAAGGTACTTACTTTGAGATCGGAGCAATGTATGTGATGTTGTCTGATATTTATTTATTTATTTTATACCCAAAACCTTAGCGTATCATATTATTGCAAATAAATTGATTTGATTTGATTGTTATAATGAAAACATCCAATTCAATGAAAACAATCTTAACTAAACAGCTTACTTCAATGATCTACAAACATGTGCGTCAAAGTCGTAAATCAGATCGAACCTTGAACTTTCGGCCCCAGCAATCGATGCCAACTGTGCCACTACTAGTCATGAATGAAATGTATAGGTTTAATGAACTCGATCTTATCATTACGCGTGAGGTTATAGAATGATAGTCAGTGACTGTATATTGCACGGTATATACGCTGGCTTTTTAACCAACTTCAAAAAAAGGAGGACGTTCTGAATTCTGCTGAATTCATATTTTTGACGTCATTCTTGACGCCATGACAGTCGCGGCCTATTTTGCGGTCAATTTCAAGTTAATTTCTAAAAACTCAAAATACTTATGTAAAAACCTATTTTTCCTAAAATAATATACCTTAAGAGAATTGAGCTGCCCGTCCCGGGGAAGGACCTCCACCCTATAGAATACCGCAGCCAAATGACCTCCGGGTCGTGTTTCTGCTGGTGAGTAGGGTCTCCGGAGCTCGTGCCCCCCACAAGGGTTAGGCTGGCATGGCAACTGACAGGTAACTAACCAGTTACTTGCCAGTTGTCACAGCGGCTTGGGCTTCTCTTTTGCTTTCCATTAGGCGTAGGGAAGCCATTATTTCGAGCTACTATAAAAAAAAACTATTTTTGAGGTGAAACCAAATTCCAAAGTTTGACAACTAGCCTATTATAAGCTGAAATGTCAAATGTCCGGCTGACGTGACAGATCGCATCGGATACTTTCCGAGAGCTCTCTAAATCGACGAAGGTCAGTTACAAGACGCCTTTCTGTCTGATGCAACGTTAGGTACAAACGAATAATCTAGACTCTAGAAAACCTTCACTCTAGCCGACCTAGGTTTTACTATATTACATGAGCAAAATTGCTAAAGCAAATGGTTTTTGTCTATACGGTAACGGGTATAGAATACTTGCTTCGTGTAGAATACAAATCAACCCTATCTTTTCTTTTCGTACTAAGAGAGGTCTTGAAAGCTTTAACAGTTTCTGAACCAAAATTAGTTCTTACCAGTCTGACTGGAGACCACTGAACGCGTGGTGAAACACCTTCAAAGTAACCAGTTGGAACCAGCGAGTTGATTTAATTACTCATCCTTTGCCACAGAGGCTTGGGATTCCATTAGATAGATATTCTTTATTGCACACGAAATAGTCGACTTGAAACTAGATACAAAGACATATAGTAGTACAAATTAGCTACCAGCTACTTACCCGTTGTCACAGCGACTTGGGCATCTCTTTCCATCAGGAGTAGGGAAGCCATTATGTCGAGCTACTATAAAAAAGCTTCATTTTCAGCCTAGTCGTCTCAGTCGGCACATCTCTAAGAAAGATTACGTAAAACATAATTTGAATGCAGATAAGTATTTTACTACGCACTTAAGTATCATACAATTAACTTATCTTACGTCCCAAATAATGTTGAATGTATCACAAATATCACACGTACGCTCTAATCTATATTTGAATTATAAAAGACGTGAAATTGATAAGACACACCCACGAAGAAATTTTATAATCTGTGTAAACTTGAGATAAGGATAATTATCGGGTTTTCTTGCAAGGGCGTAGAGATGCGGCTTCGTTATCCTTTTTAATTAAGTATTGTGTTACGCGCTTAAAACAGTAAGGTGATTAACACACTGCCACAAATCACGCGGCATGTTGTACATACTTGCCGGAGTATAGATCATCAGCCTATTGCAGTCCACTGCTGGACATAGGCTCTCCAGCTGTTCGCCACTTTGGGCAAACATCTGGAGGTTTTAGCCATAATCGCCTTTCTGGGCAGGGTTGCCGATCGCAGGGCGTAGCTCCTCGCTCCGGTGACGCTGCTGCCCGTCATCAGCCTGTGTTACTTAGTTACGCTTTCAATGCGGATGTTTCCAGGGTCAAAATAATTACATTTTTATTTAGTCCGTATTTTAGATTATAAAAATATATTGGACACGTGTTTTTCCTTTTTTCATTTAAACAAAAAATAACAAAGATACAGGTCATCAAAATGTAGGAGTGAGGGTCTTTGACGTCACTCAGTGGCGAAAAAACTGCCACTCTTTGACGTCACGCGTAATTTTAACTGGCTATATCTTTCTCATGTTTGGTCTAATTTACAAATAAATAAATATCAGACAACATCACATAGATTGCTCTAATCCCAAAGTAAGTAGCTTAAGTAATTGTGTTATGGGTATCAGAACAGCGAAGGTACCACAAATAAATACTTAAATACAAATTATAAACACCCAGACACGGAACAAACACAAGTATTCATCACACGAATGTTTGTCCCAAACAACAAATGAAAAAATACATGTTTTTTATTTTTGAACAATCTAAAAGACGGACTAATTACAATTTTTTACGGCAACAGGCCTATTGTGATAGTTATACGGCCGTTAGAACATGTTTTCGCGCGCCACGCTGCGTGATTCGTAGCAGTGTGTTATTCGCCTAATAAGGTGAAAAGGACGGTTTTTTATTTGTTTTCAACCAGTTGGTAGAAATGCGTAATCGACTTGTGTTTCGTGTTCTGAATAAAAAGGGATGACTTTTAAAATCCATGCTTATTTAGTTATTTAAAGAAAATAAAAAACCATTGGTGTAAAAGCTATTAAAAATACTCAAGAAAATGCAAATCTTTTATTTTTTGAATATTATTGGTCGTACAATCTTTTCTTTTTTAAATACATAAATAGGTACCTACTTTTTACGGCACATCAAAAAAATGTATTAGAACTGAATAGAATATTATGTAGAATTGTACAACTGTGCACTATGAGCGTTTATTTGTAAATTTATTGTTCGTACTGAACATTTTTTGTCATTCACACAATCTTATGCCAAATGACATTACAATATATGCTATCACATGATATATGACGCAAGTCGACTCGACTCGGCGCGAAGGTCGCACTATCAATGGGGATATTGACTTTTACAACATTGTTTTAATCAAAAGTAAATCACCGTTTTGCAGTTAACCAGTTGTTAAGATAAGGAATAAGTTAGTAGTACATTTTTTATAGTTATCATACTTTTACGTGCGCTGACGGAAAAGAATATACCTAATTTTTTTTTTTATAATAGCTCGACGTAATGGCTTCCCTACGCCTGATGGAAAGCGAAAGAGAAGCCCAAGTCGCTGTGACAACTGGCAAGTAACTGGTTAGTTACCACTTACCTGTCAGTTGCCACTGCCATGCCGGCCCAACCCTTACCCCCCACGAGCTCCGGAGACCCTACTCACCAGCAGAAACACGACCCGGAGGTCATTTGGCTGCGGTATTCTGTAAAATTATGTTGTATGTTGTAGTATGCTGTTGTAAGAATCGACTAAGGCTATGGTTCCACTGAGTAGGAATAAAAAAGTAACTAGGTAGTGTTTATAAAAAAAAAACCTTGTAACTTTCAAACTAAACGAATGATGCAACTAAAAAAAATGATAATGTACATTATGTTTTAAGACAGGTAAGGCACTCGAATTGAGCCGCCCGTCCAGGGCAGGACCTCCACCCTATAGAATACTGCAGCCTAATGACCGCTGGGTCGTGTTTCTGCCGGTGAACAGGGTTTCCGGAGCTCGTGTGGGGGCCGGCATGGCAGTGGCAACTGACCAGTTACTTGCCAGTTGTCACAGCGACTTGGGATTCTCTTTCGCTTTCCATCAGGCGTTAAAAGGATATATGGAGCTTCTACGCCACCAAGAGCGAATCTTCGCTCGAATTGAGCCACCCGTCCGGGGAAGAACGTCGAGCAACTATAAAAAAAAGTCGGTTGCCAGAGCCTCGTTTGTTATTCAGCAGGATGCACCACGGGCCGATGAGCTTGGCTTGGTGCGAAAAGATGATAGGTCGATCCCTTACATCCCTCGCAACCCTTACATCGTATTCTATTATGTATGAATATAATTAATTGCTAGTTGATTCATCATCATCATCAGCCTATTACAGTCCACTGCTGGTCATAGGCCTCTCCAGTTGTTCGCCACTTATAGCAAACATCTGGATGATATACCCATAATCGCCACGCTGAGCAGGCGGGTTGGCGATCGCAGGGCGTAGCTTCTTGCTTCGGTGACGCTGCTGCCCGTCACCGGTCTTTAGTATTTAGCTACGCCTTCAATTGTGATGGTTATACCGCCACCAGTCGGTTGCCAGCGCCTCGTTTGTTATTCGTCAGGATGCACCACGGGCAGGTGAGGTTGGCTTGGAGCGAAAAGATGATAGGCCGCTCCCTTACATCCTATATAATATATATGCTAGTTGGTTAATGAAAGTGTATTACTGATTGTCGAACACGTGCTAATCAAATGCCTATCCAGTCTTGATTTATTGCTTTTGTGATAAGAAAGCGTTGCATTGCGTTATCATTGAAAAGTCGCATGAACAGAGACGCGTTGTAGCTAAGAATTACTTCAAGTCTTCTATACTTCTTTTTCTTTTGTGTATTTTATTTTCTATTATGTTTTGTCGATGTGTTGTTGTGATGTCCTTGTAATAAAAGTTTCTTATTTATTTATTTATACAAATAAATCTGTAGTGAGGTCAATTCTGTATAAAATATTTTTTCAAAATAACTATCAGGGGGTGATAAGTGATCGATAATGATGCCAAAAATGCAATCAGTAAAATTTTGTGTCTGTCTGTATGTATGTTCGTAATAGAAACAAAAAGTACTGGACAGATTTTAACAAAACATGGTAGGTACCTACATGGTATTTATTTGTGGTATATTCGTTGTTCCGATACCCATAACACAAGTGCTTATGCTACTTACTTTGGGATCGGAGCAATATTATGTGATATTGTCTGATATTTATTTGACACCGATTTCCTCCGTGCACGTTAAGCTGTTGGTCCCGGGTGCTATCTTTACCAACGCAGATAGCAGTCGTTACATCATATCAGAGATGATGATAACTCTGACGCCTAAACTGGGAATGGGTATAGCTTACCCTAAGTGTTGCGGAGGTCTGATGGCAGTCGCTCTGTGTAAAAGCTTAGCCCTCGCCAAATCTCTCAGTTTGGGAAGCCGATCCTGAGACAATCGGGAAAAAGGCTAGGATGATGAATTGTCTGATATTTATTTATTTATGTTTATTTATTTATCTATTGTTCACCGGATTTATTTATTATATTATTATTCACAAATTGACGGCCATTACGTAAAGTATTAAAAGTCAGATACAGTCACCTTTCGTGTCATATGCAATTGCGGTTGCAATATTGCAAGGAATTCAATTGCAACGTCTTTATATGAACCTAAAATCAACCCAATGCTTACTCAAATAGAGCATCTTTTCCTCTGTACGAAAACGACTTTACACCTTCAACGTAATACCAACCTTATCTGATTGTAACTTCGGTGAATTTTCATATGCACTTAGATTGCTTTGACAGAGCTTTTAAGGGTTATGTCTGTTGGGATGTAAGTCGTATAGCGTGGTGATAAGGTAGCTTTTAGGTTGTACAGTCGGTCTGTATGTGATAATTGGTCCGACGTCTGTCCGTCTGTGGTCCGTGAGCGAAGTCACGTCGTTAGCGTGCGGTTCCATTGCACTAAGATACGGGATCCCGCAGAATGGAGCATGGGCATCAAACTACTAGCTACCTAGGTAACCTTGCTAGTCTATACTATACCCTATGGCTTAATACAGCCCTAAGGGAGCGACCTTTTGGCGCTAAGCCAACCTCACCTGCCCGTGGTGCATCCTGCCGTATAGCGAACGAGGCGCTGGCAACCGACTAGTGGCCTTATAACCATCCCGATTGAAGACGTTGCAAAATAATACAGGACCCTTACATCCCATTGAAAAGTGTTCCCTTGAAAAGATTAAAAAGTTTTTGAATAAAAGCTTTTATTCATAAACTTCATGAATAATTGACTTTATAATAAACTAGCTGTGCTCGCGACTTCGTTCGCGTGGAATAGTTATTTTTCCCCGTTTTTTTTTTACATTTTCCATTATTTCTTCGCTCCTAATAGTTGCAGCGTGATGTTATATAGCCTAAAGCCTTCCTCGATAAATGGTCTATTCAACACTAAAAGAATTTGTCAATACGGACCAGTAGTTCCTGAGATTAGCGCGTTCAAACAAACAAACTCTTCAGCTTTATAATATTAGAAGAAGAAGATATTAGAAGATAGAAGATTAAGTTAAGATTGACTTTATAATAAATATCACGTTAAGTCCTGTTAAATTAAAAAATTAAACCGACTTCAAAAAAAACACAAACGACCAAAACTAAAAAGCGATAAATAATGTAAGTAATTCTATCCTTAATACACAAATATTACAATTATCACTTATTTTTGAAGTCGGTGCCAGCCTCTCGGTACCTAACGTAGACTGTTGTTGTATGACGCGCGCGGCCGGCAAATCCACACGACAATATACATTTATTTGTTTGGCTGGCACCGACTTCAAAAATAAGTGATAATTGTAATATTTGTGTATTAAGGATAGAATTACTTACATTATTTATCGCTTTTTAGTTTTGGTCGTTTGTGTTTTTTTTGAAGTCGGTTTAATTTTTTTTTAAAAATAATTTTATTTCTCTATTTTTAGTTGCGTTAATGTGCTGTGACCTTGAACAAAGGCTAATTAATGTCCTTAAGAGTTATACTAAGGAATAAAAAATTTTGCTTTAAATCAAGTGAAGACTTTGCGATCTAGAATCAAGCATATCACTTACCAAATCACCTGCCCTATTAGCCCTGCATAAGTACATACTACTACCTAGTTTAATATCGACCAATGTCAGTACTGTCCCCTAACTCCTAACCGTTAAGGAGTTCTGTGGCTTCATCATCAGCACCAGATGTTGACGCCCGGAAGCATATACCTGAGTAAAATATGATTACGTAACAAAAACACCATATGGGCATACAATTTTCGGTTGTTGCCCTCAATTTCTCCAGGATCCCATCATCAGATCCTGACTTGGTGATAATGGGACCACCTCGGAAGTGTCCTCTGTCGAACTGTCGAAAAATTTTTGTAATCCATCCATAATTGACGGAAATATCGGTGAACATACATAAAAAAAAAAAAAAAAAAAAAATATTATACATACAGACGAATTGAGAACCTCCTCCTTTTTTCGAAGTCGGTTAAAAATTTAGGGGTACGAGTATATTAGAACTCTATACCATTTAAAATGTTAATAAAACACAAACAATGAACCACATTATACCTACTTAATTTAGGATTTAATCAACATATCGCACCACCAGTGCATTAAAGGAGTATGTCCACATGTGCGATTTTTTTTTTATTTTATTAAACGATAGAAAAAGTTCTAATACATGTCCCCTATTTTTTTCGTATTTTTATCTGTGATAGCCATGAAAATATATTAAAAAAAGTAAAAAGCTACTTCAACATGAAACACAATATTTGACTACCAAAAAACACGTACATAGAATTACTACTCACATATTTTGTTAGAGTACCTAGCAATAAGCGCGTGAATGCGATCCCGCCTTTTTTGCTCGAGGCATTGAAGAAGGTTTGTTGGAGCAAGTTACTTACTCCTTTAATGCACTACATATTTTCGGAAGAATTTTTCGTAACTTCACATAAGTAAAGAATGTTAAATATTGTCTTATGCGTAAGTGCATTCACTTATCATTGATTTCATAAATTATATTTTAAGTGAATTACTCCTTTAATGCAAGTACCCTACTTTCGTCACCGAAATTCTTAATTAGACGTACAGCAAATGTTTATCACAAATGTTCAGTGTATTTCCAGTTAGTGACCGCATAGTTTTAATAAAATTAATAGAAAATTAACAAAGGCAAGGCGAATGCTTAATTTAATTGATGGTGTTTGTATGGTAATATGAAAAATGATGGCGATAAGTACTTCAGACTTTATTTTATTTACAAATACCATACTCAGGCTTGCCAGCTGCCTTAACAAACTGGTTTTCGGAGCGAGTACGGCACCATAGATCACATCCGCTCATTGTGGCAGATTATTCAGAAGACAGAAGAGTATAATCAGCCCCTTTGTCTTGTATTCGTGGACTATGAGAAAGGCTTTGACTTGGTTGAAATCTGGTTTGATCTGGAGTCCCTGCAGCAATGTCAAGTAGATTGGCGATACATCCTAGAGCTGAGATGTCTCTTTAAAGCCGCCACCATGTCCATCCAAGTACAGAATCAGCAAACAAGGCCTGTATCGTTGCATTGAGGAGTGAGAAAAAGGGATGTCATTTCCCCAAAGTTGTTCATTAATGAAATGAAAGATATGTTCATGACACTGAACTGGAAAGGACGTGGCATCAACATAAATAGCGAAAACATCTCTCACTTGCGATTTGCAGACGTCATCGTCATAATGGAAGAAGCGCTGCAGAACTTAAAACAGATGCTGAATGAACTGGCTGCTTCCTCTGTGCGCATCGGCCTACGGACGAACTTGGACAGAACCAAGGTCATGTTCAATGAACATGTTCTACTGGAACCGATTGCAAGTACACAGCGCTATTGTACAAAAATATTCGGGCAGACATTGCAGTTAGGTGGAAACAACTTTGAGGACGAGGTGAATAGGAGTATTCAGCTAGGCTGGGCAGCGTTTGGGAAACTTCGTCGAGCCTTCACATCGTCGATCCTACAGTGCCTAAAGACGAAAGTCTTCAATCAGTGCGTTCCACCGATTATGACATACGGAGCCGAATTAAAGGTCGCTCATTAAAGCCACAAATAAAAGGTCGCTCAGCGAGCTATGGAAAGGACTATGCTCGGCGCCTCACTGCGGGATCGAATCCGAAATGAGGTGATCCGGCAGAGAACCAAAGGCAGTGGCCAGGCCACGTCGGCCGCAGAATCGATAACCGTTGGGGTGAACGAATTCTGGAATAGAGATCGCGTCTCGGCAAACGTAGTGTAGGACGCCTTCAGGCCAGGTGGAATGACTATATGCGCAGGACGGCTGGCAAGTGCTGGATGCGAGAAGCCCAGGATCGATCAAAGTGGCTAACATTTGAAGAGGCCTATGTCCAGCAGTGGACTGACATATTCAGAGTATTGTCTCGTTGTTCTTATGTAGAATTCCGTACCCAAAGGGTAAAAACGGGACCCTATTACCTTACCTTAGTAATAGGGTCCCGTCTTAACTTCACCGTCTGTTTGCTTGTCAGTTGCCAGGTTAGATAGCTAAAATTATAAAAGATTATGCATGTCTATATTAATTTAGATACACAACATTTCATAATAATTATTTCATAAAATATTTAAGAACTATAATACATTTATTGCTTTATTTGATTAAGTATGTAACTGAGACATAACTTCATATGAATTATATTTGTAGCTTCGACGATTTGTAAGTGTTTTTTTTAAACCTATACAAATAAAGATTATT
The DNA here is from genome assembly GCA_031163375.1 of Conogethes punctiferalis. Lineage (NCBI taxonomy): Eukaryota > Metazoa > Arthropoda > Insecta > Lepidoptera > Crambidae > Conogethes > Conogethes punctiferalis. Next base: position 1,189,936 of record CM062103.1, on the reverse strand, counting down.
TTGACTTTGTTCTTCATGTGCCTTATGTGTACACCTATCAAACATTAGCTTACATTGAACATTTACACAATACTATAAAATATAAAACTTACCTATATAAAGCATTGTGTGATTCAAATGCTACTATGAAAGTTATTACCAAAATTTGGTTCCCCGTAATGATTCCCAGGGTGATGAAGATGATGATTACTGATTTTTATACCAAGTACATTTATTGTAGAATGTGATTATGTGACTTTGAGATATTATTTAATTTGTATTAATGCCATACACACATAATACGTAACACTTACCATAGATTTAATTAATGTTGTGTTTGTACAATCGGTTACTAGTATTTTGATTGTTTAACGATGAAAATTATTTTTATGACACTTGTCATTCGTTTTTGATACCTTATTATATGTAATAATCTGTTATTATACAATATTATTATCTACGGTGTATTACATTGGTACGAAGTTTATTAAGCTCAACACGTTTCATAGTTTTGACTTCGAAAGTTTTTATAAAGTACCAAGTATTGCTTGTATTCATTTTGTATTTTAATTATGTAATGTACCAATGATATGTTCAAAATATTTAACGTACCTATCGAATGTTTACTTAAATAAAATAAGAATGGCAAGATGTTGCACAAGAGTTATCAATAGTCGATATTTCCTTTGAAAATATCGGGAGAAAGGTCTTACACTGCGTTGTATAGGTACAATTTGGTGTTTTTTTACCTTTATAGGCGTGAAATGGTGTTAAGAAGAATAGATTTTGTTAATTTTTAATACAATTACTAAAATTAATCTCAATTGTGGCAAAAAAGACGAAAATAAATATTTTGAATTTTTTGAAGGTAATTTGGTTGTATTTCTGTAAGTAATCACTCAATTTTAATTTAAAATACACATTAATGTTTTAAAAAAATATATAATTTACCCACAATTAATACTGTCAATTGAATGTATACTTAATTTTCATAGTTAACAAAATGTATGAAAATATTTCCATCTCGAAAAATATTTTCATCATGCAATAAATATGTAAGACACATACTATGTAATGTTATTAAGAAATACCCCTGCAATAAATATTTAGTACAAATCACTTCATTGCAAATATTGAAAAAAACCGTGCAAAAAGTACGTAAAGATTAGTGATCCGTATTTTTTTACGAAAAGACACGTGCATTAAAGGAGTATGTGCACATAATCTATATAATATTTTAGGAATTGCATAGCAAAATAATCATATATTTACTTACTATAAGTTCTTTGTGAATTAAGCTCATGCATTAAATATGTAATCGTTTCTTTTCTCTCTGAGTATTAAACAAGCAGTCTCTCCACAATACCAATCAATGAGAATTAAAGAATGTGTGTAAAGCTTTCTAATGATATGAAATACATAGGAATAACATAAAGGGTTCAGAAGTTATAACAAAAATAAAGTGTTTTTTTGCTCTCCTGAAAAGTTGGTGTTTTTGAGTTACACCTTTAATGCACGGGTGGTGCGATATGCGTTGTCTGATACACGAAGCAAATGATATCAATTTATTTTAGCTTTTTCCCTGTATCCAAGGGACAATGGACACATTTTTGTCTCTAAGTGATATTAACTTCCTCGCTCTTGTTACTATCCGGGCTATCCTTGCCACAGATAAGATAAAGGTTCCTTTGAACCTCCACGTGGTTTTGTGTCATTAACTGTCAGGCCAAAGACATTTCTTGCATAGTAAAGTGAAATAGGTATAAAAAAATTATTGAAACCTCATCAATTAACTAGATACCTACAACTATTCTCTCCTGACCGCACTACCACTGGGTGGCAAACAAGCCTACGACCCGCCCGATGTTTAGCGGTTACCGCAGCCTATGGACACCTGCGACACCAGGGGTATCACACGCGCGTTGCCTACCCTTTAAAAACCTCTTCACAACCTTTTTGAAGGACCCCATACTGTAGTCTCGGGGGAGAGCCTCGGCGGGGAGCTCATTCCAAAGCCTGAGTGTGCGCGGCAAGAAGTTTCTGTTGAAACGTACCGTACGCGACCACCCAGGCTCTAGGGTATGAGGCTGAATTCCCTGTCGACGGCAAGCGGTGCGGTGGTAAAATGTCGCCGTAGGCATCATCTTAAACAACTCCTTGGAACGCTCTCCATTATACAAACGGTAGAACACAGCTGTGGACTGCAATAGGCTGATGATGATTATTATTTCTTTACTCGACTTTAATAACACATATTAGCAAGATTATAATAGGATCGAACGGCATCCTTCGTATTCCGCACATTGAACCAAGCTCGGTCACAATGTAGGAACGATTTCATCAGAAATCTACACTCCTTTCATACGATTATTCGTTCTAATTCCGTATGTTTTGGAAATGGTTCGCATACCGGCACTTTCTAGGAGTTATATTGTTAGACTGTTTACAATCTGCGCAAACTTTGCTTACGATTCAAAGGTAGGACTTGTGATTCGAAAGGTAACCCATAGGCTAGCTATATAGTCCATTCTTAGTATCTACAAGAAATAAATAATAATAATAAATAAATAAATAACCCAAGACATGCCACGCTGGGCCACACAGCGCCATCTAGCACCAAACTAAGTTGAAGCTTGTACTATATGGGTACTAGACAACTGATAAACTTACTTAGATACATTTTTTTTTGTAAATAAATACCTAGTATACATAGAAAACACCCAGACCATTACAAACAGACATGTTCATGCACACAAATATTTGTAATGTGTGGGGATCGAACCCACGACCCTTGGCTCAGAAGGCTTGGCTCAGAACCAATTGAGCCACCGAGCCTGTCATAGAAATGTCTACTATACCTTGGTTAAGACAATGAGGGCTATCGCATATGTCCAGCAGTGGACTGCGATAGGCTGATGATGATGCGTAACGTGGTAGAACCACAACAAGAGAGGTAGGGCATAGCGAATCTTCGATCGTATTGAGCCGCCCGTCCGGGGAAGGACCTCCACCCTATTATATAGAATACCGCAGGCAAATGACCTCCGGTCGTGTTTCTGCTTGTGAGTAGAGTTTTCGGAGCTCGTGGGGGGTTAGGGTTGGGCCGGCATGGCAGTGGCAACTGACAGGTGACTGACCAGTTACTTGCCAGTTGTCACAGTGATTTAATGCTTCTCTTTCGCTTTCCATCAGGCGTAGGAAAGCCATTATGTCAAGCTACAAAGAAGCTAACAAAGAAACCATAGAGTTCAAACCCCTTACACATTAATAGCCACCAAAAACAAACTATTAAAACAGATGCTTAACAGATCTTTCAACGGCGTTCATCTATTCTGTAGTTGTAAAAACAAACGGATTGTGTTTAGACTGACCGCGAAATACGCGCAAACCGATGAAAGATAAAGTAAACTGTTTCGTTATTAACGATTTTAAAAGCGATAGATTTAATGAATCAGACGCACCCACATTTTTGGTACTTTGCCGATGGCGTGTTCCTTTTGGTACTAGAGTTTACCTACCATTATTTGTTTGGATTATTTTGCGTGTATGTATACCTAATTAAAAGGAAAAACTATTACTGTGCTATCAAAGTTCCGGGCCGTCAAGAAGCAACTCTAAAACTTGTGAAGGTGTACTATAAGTACACCAGGCTCACACCTGATCAGTTTTCTTAAAAAAAATTAACACTGAATATCCAAAGAAGCCTGTCAAAAACGAAGTGTTATTGTTATAAACCTATTATCCACGCCTCTCCAGCTGCTCGCCACACAGGACAAACTACTGGAGGATATGCCCATAATCGCAACGCTGGGCTGGCGGGTTGGCAATCGCAGGACGTAACTCGTTTGTTGTTCGGTAGGATGCACCACGGGCAGGTGAAGTTGGCTTGGAGCGAAATGATAGGTCGCTCCCTTACATCCCCGAAAAATGGTCGGCACTCCTGGTCCTGGGAGTATAATTGACGATAATATCGGTGAACATAAAAAAAAATATACATACAGATAAATTGAGAACCTCCTCCTTTTTTGAAGTCTGTTAAAAAAGGATTCGAACCTTGGTGTCTCTCACTTGTTAAATAACATTTGCGGCCACTACAAGAAGGCCACAAAAATCAAAATCATTCAAGTGCAAAACGGAACGCATCATCCCATGCACGTGTAACGAAACGCAATGTAATTTCACCCCGAGATACGGGAATGAACCTGCAACACTTTAGTGCCAACAGGAACTGGTGCATATGCAAAATCTCGTATTAATTGCTGGATACTATCGCGTACACCTACATTAATATGTTACCATTTGTTTATATTGGTAGAGATTGTCTAAATTTAAGAGAGGTAGGGCATAGCCAATCTTCGCTCGAAAAGGGATGTTGTGGGGGTCAAAATAATTACATTATATTTAGTCCGTATTTTAGGTCATAAAAATAAATAAATAAATAACCAAGACATGCCACGCTGGGCCACACAGCGCCACCTAGCCCCAAACTAAGCCGAAGCTTGTACTATGGGTACTAGACAACTGATAAACTTACTTAGATACATTTTTTTTTGTAAATAAATACATATTATACATAGAAAACACCCAGACCAAGCAACCAATACAAACAGACATGTTCATAAACACAAATGTTTGCACTGTGCGGGAATCGAACCCACGACCCTTGGCTCAGAGGGCAGAGGTCATTACCAAATGAGCCACCGAACCTGCCGTATAAATCCCGTAAAAATGCCTCACCGAATGACGTCACGCATAATTTCAACGGGCTAAGTATAACTTTGTAATTTTTAGTCTAATTTACAAACAAAAAAATATGTGTCTTTTATTTTTCAATAAGCTAAAAGACGGACGAATTACAATTTTTAGCCATAAAATCCGGCTGTCCGGGGAAGGACCTCCACCCTATAGAATACCGCAGCCAAATGACCTCCGGGTCGTGTAGCTAAAAACCACAGACCGATGATGGGCAGCAGCGTCTTCGGAGCGAGCCAGCTACGCCCAGCGATCGCCAACCCGCCTGCCCAGCGTGGCGATTATGGGTATATCCTCCAGATGATAATGACTATTATTTTTAAAAAGTAATAAAGTAGTTAAAGTAATAAAAATGTATCAACGAAGCTTCGTTGTATAAACAAAACCTTTCTTTAATAAACAAGGTTAAAGTAATTAAAACTTAATGATAAAAGCAAAATAACTTATCCTTAATCTAAGTTTCACTTAGAACGCAAAGAGATTAAGTGAATTTAGTTTGAACGAAGTTTTTAGGGTAGCATAATTAGTTTTGAGAATGTTCGTAGAATAATACTTTATCTTAAAAGCAGTTGTGTCATTTGAACTAAATTTCTTGAGATAATTGAACTAGGAATCTCTTAATAGATAAAGGTAGATACAAATTGATCGTAAATTGATCGTAAATATATTATAACTAGCTGTGCTCGCGACTTCGTCCGCGTGGAATAGTTATTTTTTCCAGTTTTTTTTACATTTTCCATTATTTCTTCGCTCCAAATAGTTGCAACGTGATATTACATAGCCTAAAGCCTTCCTCGATAAATGGTCTATTCAACACAAAAAGAATTTTTCAATTCGGACCAGTTGTTCCTGAGATTAACGCGTTCAAACAAACAAATTCTTCAGCTTTATAATATACTAGCTGTGCTCGCGACTTCGTCCGCGTGGAATAGTTATTTTTCCCCCGTTTTTTTTTACATTTTCCATTATTTCTTCGCTCCTAATAGTTGCAGCGTGATGTTATATAGCCTATAGCCTTCCTCGATAAATGGTCTATTCAACACAAAAAGAATTTTTCAATTCGGACCAGTAGTTCCTGAGATTAGCGCGTTCAAACAAACAAACAAACAAACAAACAAACAAACAAACAAACTCTTCAGCTTTATAATATTAGTTAAGATTAGCGCGTTCAAACAAACAAACAAACAAACAAACAAACTCTTCAGCTTTATAATATTAGTATAGATGTACCTACTTTTAAAATATGTTAGCACATCAAAATGACCGCATTCAGACATAGGTATCTTAAGACAGCGCCATCTAGCCCCAAACTAAGCCGAAGCTTGTACTATGGGTACTGGACAACTGCTTAACTTAGATACTTTTCTTGTTGTAAATAGATAGGTATATATTTTATATAGCAGAGAATACAAACAGACATATTCATGCACATAGATGTCTGTGATGGGGTATCGAACCCGTGGTCATTATATCAGGGGCAGGGTAAAAGATTCTGCATTCTGCGAAAGGGACGTTTTGCGACCACGGGACATTTTGCGAAAGGGAGATTCTGCGACGGAAGGGAAGGGAAAGATAGAGCGAAGGGTTTCCAGAGCTCGGAGGGGGGGGGGGCTTTGGGTTGGACCATGGCGGTGGTACTTGCCAGTTGTCACAGCGACTTAGGCTTCTCTTTCGCTTTCCATCAGGCGTAGGGATAGGAGTGGGCTCACCCTTCGGACCACTCCCATGACTCGCCAGTTGGGGCCTGTCCACCAGGCCGCGTCGGTGATGTCTTGGTGTACATACTACACCACGACCTTCCCTCCCTTCTCCCTTCCGACCCTCGACACCACCTTTAAGGCGCATGACGAAGGGGCCGGGGTTTTTAGTAGGTATTTCCTGCCTCACTTCCATCTTAGAGGCGGGATGAGTCCCACATACCCCGCTGCTCCCCCAAGCAGCGGGAATGCATAAATGCATTTTCCACGGCAAAAAAAGGCGTCTTACTAATTACTAATTATCTAATCTCATCGTACTTACATGCTCGTCGATATAGGGTACTTATATTTTACCTTTTTATAGGACACATTCTTTTTGGTCATGGAATTCAAAAATTCAAAAATTCAAAAATATTTATTCGGAACAAAAACAATTTAAAACTAATACAAATAAACGTTAACAGTTGTGATAGTCTGGGACTGTGTTACAACTGTTAGCGCCCACCTCCTGGTGTCCAGAATTAGTAGATCCTATAGTTTTTGACAAAAAGAATACTTATATTTTAAGTTACAGTACAAAACCAATTAAAAAGTGTGTGTGTGTGTGTGTGTGTGTTTGTGTGTGAGTGAGTGAGTTTGTGAGTTTACTGCATCCCATATTTTATATATTTATTTACATTTATATTTTTATCAAACTTTCCACTTCATCATAGGTCAGACTATTGAGCCAATTATCAGTTTTTATTTTACATTCACGCAAGGTGAGTGGGTATATCCTTCTACATAGTGGGAATGTCCTTCTACATAGGTCTTCCCCTTCTAACAAATCCATTCACGCTCTAGCTATAAATTTTCTTGGTTAATCTACTAATTATACCTACAATAAATATATGAAATGACAGTCATACAATGCGTACGTGATAATACAATTGAATTTTTCCAATGGAATACCTCTATTGCGCAATAAACTACATTTAGTTAGAATTTCAAATGACCAATGCGGTATTCTGTGCCAACCTTGACACAAGCTATGTAAAACATATCTTTTTTTTGTTTCGAAATATCGTAATGTAATCCTGAAATCAAGGATTTTCGTACTTAGAATTGAAAAAAACCGTATAATGATCGATGATTGAATAATTCAAAGTAATGTAGGTACGTGATACAATCTTTTTTTCTACATGTACAAAATGTGGAAACGTTTTCTTTTTTTTTTGATATATTTTTTGGTCTGACATGGATATTGCGTTACCGTTTTTAACCGACTTAAAAAAAGGAGGAGGTTTTTTTTATATCAACACGGCATAATTGCCACTCTACGCCAGATGGAAAGCAAAAGAGAAGCCCAAGTCGCTGCGACAACGGGCAGGTAACCGATAGTCACCTGTCAGTTGCCACCGGCATGCCGGCCCATAAGATGCTTCTTCACGCCCCGTTTAAAGGATCCAATATCGTAAGAAGGACACACATGTACTGGCAATGAATTCCACATTTTTACAACGCGGCAAAGATAGGAATTACCGAACTTTTTTGTCCGCGACGGAAAAGGAAGGTTCCCAATTTTGCCCAAAAGTAGGTAGGTACACCTGTCAAAAAAACATAATAGACAAGATTTGCGATGCTATACCTACCACACATCATTAGCCGGTCACAGACCACTGCTGGGCATCCATTTTCGTTCCAAGGTACCCTCACCTGTCCGTGGTGCATCCTGCTGAATAACAAACGAGACTCTTGCAACCGGCTGGTGGCGGTACAGTGATCACAATTGAAGGCGTAGCTAGCAACCACAGGCCGATGACGGGCAGCAGCGTCATCGGTGCTAGAATACCAACCCGCTTGAATATTGAGGCGATTATGGATAAATTCTCCAGGTTTTTTCCTAAGGTGGCGAACAACTGAAGAGGCGTTTGTCCAGCAGTGGACTGCTATAGGCTGATGATGAGATACATTAATAACAGAGCGAGAGAGAGAGATTAAGCCGAAGTAAGGAAAACAGGTGCAGATGGGGATTTACGGACGAGTCTGACCTAGCTTGCGTTTGTGGTTTCACCCCCCAAACCATGGCTCACCTTACATCCTGCCCGGCATGCCCTTTCTCCTGCACACGTGACGAGCTTATGTCGGTCACAGGAGATGCGGTTCGTGTGGCTGAACACTGGTCAGACATTATTTAGATTGCCATCGACACGCTAAGAAGATTAATAACAGATACAGAGTAATAGACCAGACGCCAAAGGCAGCACCTGTACATTGTAAGTATAATGTATAGATTTTCATCACGTTCCTTCCCAACCAATCTTGTAATCCCAATTCAAAGCTTAGAAGTCACGTTTTCGCCAAAATAATAATTCCAGGTCAAATCTACATTTGTATGTATGTATGGATTTTCGCTCATACATTTTATTTGTCCTTACAACACGGGTTTGTCAACGTGACGAGTGTAAAAATGTCCTCGTTTGTATTGGAAAATTTAAATATTTGGGTCGGAATATTGAGATTACTTTTCCTTTATTTACTGTTGTACATTTCTCATACATTTCTATGAGATGACATTAAGGCGCTTTGCAGACGGCGGGCGCGCATTTACGCCGCGAACAATAGCACAAAGCGAATCCTATACTACAAACGGTCGGTCTACGGTCTTGCATGGAGTACTGTTCGCATCTTTGGGATGGATCAGTTAAATACCAACTTGAGGCGTTGGAGGCAATCGAGAGGCGTGCCAGGAGACTCATTGGTAATGACTCCCTCTGCGACGCAAGACTTCATAGTCTTGATCACCGTCGTAAGGTTGCTGGGCTTTCGGTCTTCTATCGGTTGCATTTTGGAGAGTGTGCTACGGAATTATTCAAATTAATTCCATCTGCCCCTTTTTACCACCGTACGAGCAGGGACACGGCGAGGAGACACCGATTTATGGTGCCGGTTCCAAAAACTCGCACAAAGCGCTTTGCCTCTTCATTCATCGTGCGAATGGGTAAACTGTGGAACTCTTTACCGGAGTCCGTGTTCCCCGAGGAATATAATCTTCAGATTTTCAAGGCGAGAGTGAATCGGCTTTTGATAGGTAAGCGCGCTTCATCTTAGGCTTCAACATCGCTTAACATCAGGCTAGTTGAGGTCAAGCGCTACCCATTCACTAAAAAAAACAAACGCACACAGAGACAATAAAAACCAGTTTATATGCATTTTATATGTTTAACAAAATTCCGCAAAATATTGTTGATCTACCCATACATAGATTTAAATCTCGCATTAAGTCCAATTTAATGTCAAAAGGTTATTATAAAGTACAAGATTATATGGATGACAATATCACATGGACATGATAATATGCTCGCTTGCGCTTATTAAAATAATATTATTGTATTATATTTTAAAAAAAAAGGCTAACTGTTGAGTTTTTTGCGGCACTTCTTCTCAGCAGACTACACGTCGAAATGCTGGTAGGAAAAAAGTTTGACGTGCAAAAGTAGTAGAAATAAACAATTTTATTTTATTTTTATTTATTTATTTAAGTAACGCAGACGGCGGCGCCAGGTCAGTCCGCGACACGCGCTTTTTAGTGAACGTCATGAATTGACCGCCTCTGCCCGTCGTGTGCTTTGTGCCCAAAGGCAGCCGCAGACATCGACGGGCAGACGCGGTCTTCATTGCTTCGCGGACAAAAAGCCCGCCCCGCCCCGTCGTCTGCAAAGCGCCTAATACTTATGTGTGTTGGGAAGCACGTTTCACCTTCGTCGTGTGCTTGACCTCTGCGATCGAGTATGTGACAGGATCATGCCTGACAGTAAACGTGACTTCTGCCCAAACTATTAAGGCAGGTAAACTGTCCTGTCTGGGGGGCACGGAACAACTGGGGATGTATTGTAAAGGAGCGACCTATCATCTTTTCACTTCAAGCCAGCCTCACCTGCCCGTGGTTCATCCTGCCGAATAACAAACGAGGCTTTGGCAACTGACTGGTGGCAGTATAAGGTGGCAGGCTCTGGCAACTGACTGGTGGCACTACTGGTGGCGTAGCTACATAAATACCACTCCGATGACGGGCAGCTGCGTCACCTGAGCGAGGAGCTCCGTCCTCTGATCGCCAACCTGTCTGCACTGCGTGGCGATTATGGGTAAAGCCACCAGGTGTTTGTCCAAAGTGGCGAACAGCTGGAAAGGTCCCTTTTATCGCATCTATAACAGATAGGGATGCTTCGGTAGTATTCTTACGTCCCATAACGCAGGGCGCTCCGCTTATGAGGCACCTGGCTATGAAAGTCTCACTTATAGCAGAAAATACTTACTAAACTGACTGGCTCGATGGTTCATTAGGTCTCTACCTCTGCTTTCTGATCCAAGGCACAGGCCACGACCCACAGTACAAATATTTATGTGCATGAACATGTCTGTTTGTATTGGTCTGGGTGTTTTCTATGTATAGTATGTATTTGTTTTTAAAAAATCTAAGTTAGTTTATCAGTTGTCTAGTACCCATAGTACAAGCTTCGGCTTAGTTTGGGACTAGATTGCGCTGTGTGGCCCAGCGTGGCATGTCTTGAGTTATTTATCAGTTGTCTAGCACGCATAGTACGAGCTTCGGCTTAGTTTGGGGCTAGATGGCGCTATGTGGCCCAGCGTGGCATGTCTTGGGTTATATATAAACCTGACAGTGGTCGCTAGGGGCGCTAACGTAACAGGTTGAGACCGGCCCGAGGCGGGATCGCTTCAGATCTGAAAGCAATTAACAAGACAATTGGCATCATATCACAAGGGATCCATTGACATTCATTCAGCTGACTTTCTCAATATGGCTGAATGAGAGGACTGAGACTGGGTGGTCTGTGGGACTATCTATCGGTACTTATTATAAATCTGTAGAGAAGTAAATTCTGTACATGAAATATATTTTCAAAATAACTATCAGGGGCGATTAGTCATCGATACTGATGCCAAAAGAAAGAAAGAAAGAAAATCAGTTTATTTGGTGCCACACATCACATCACAGATTATGGAACATAAGTACATATATATTAATTATTACAGTGAGAAAAATGAAAAAACACAAACAAAACAAAATAAATAAAAAGAAGAAGATCACAATAAAACGGTTATACATTATGACACGGCAAATTAAAGTGGGCGCAATTAACGAAACATTTTATCAATCACAGACTAACAATACAGAAACAAAAATTAAAAATGCAATTTATGTCAAACTGCTTTATAAAAGAAACCTAAACGTAACGTTGCCAGGTTTAATATATGCGATTGTCGCATCTGCCATAGATTTGTTATTCAAAGTGTGAGGCCTCGCGGGTTGAGTTTTGTCTGTAGCTTGTTTGATAGTGACCCTGCCTCTTGAAGCAAGGTTCGACCCCTATCATCATCATCATCATGCACTGGTTTGCTGCTGCTTGCACTACAAAGCGCTTTGCCTCTACATTAAGAGAGGTAGGGCATAGCGAATCTTCGCTCGTATTGAGCCGCCCGTCCGGGAAAGGACCTCCCCTATAGAATACCGCAGCCAAATGACCTCTGGGTCGTGTTTCTGCCGGCGAGTAGGGTTTCCGTGGGGGGTTAGGGTTGGGCCGGCATGGCGGTGGCAACTGACAGGTAACTAACCAGTTACTTGCCAGTTGTCACAGTGAATTGGGCTTCTCTTTCGCTTTCCGTCAGGCGTAGGGAAGCCATTATGTCGAGCCAATATAAATAAGAAAATAAAAAATTACTATTTATTCCAATGTGATTGGCCGCTGCGACCGAATTCGGTTACTTTACACCAATCACCAGTCTCACCGAGTACATCATCATTAACTCGCATGTCCACTGCTGGCCATTTGTGAATTCGCCACCAGAGGTGCTAGTGTAGCGTAAGGTCTCCGAAATGTCAAATTACATTGGTTCTGTGGGTTAAATGAAATTTCGGAAAATTAAATAATTTTGTGCAATTTTGGCACAGCCGGCATTAATTTTGGAAATTATGAGACACGGCTTAATTGCTTGAGCTTTAAAAGCGGAACCGAAAAAATAAGGGGTCTGAAAGAAAAGCTAGTTCATTGGTTTGTTTATTAACCGTTAACAAAAAGTTTTTCCTCTCGGAAACTTATGTGATCCCTCTTTTTTCGAACAAACAGTTATCACATGCATAAAACAAACCTTAACAGCTATAAAGTTATAAATAACCCAAGACATGCCACGCTGGGCCACACAGCGCCACCTAGCCCCAAACTAAGCCGAAGCTTGTACTATGGGTACCTACTAGACAACTGATAAACTTACTAAGATACTTTTTTTTGTAAATAAATACATATTAGGACCCGCTTTGCCTGAGGACCTCACTATACAGTGGCGCCCTCTGGTGAACACAAAAACGGTAGCCCTCATTGTCATTAGCTCACCCCAAGTGACAGTAGGTAATGACAAAGACAAATCTCACTTGGAGGGATTTGCCTCACCACGCTTGTCAGGCGGGTCGGCTTGTTTCCTGCCCACTTGACTTCCAGCAATAACTCAACACTGTTAATCTATTTCTGGTTTGATTGTAATATTTCGTGAATAGCTCGCGTAATTGAGCTATGAATACTCGCACCGAAGTAGCGCGGCACGTGAAAAATGTACGGGCATCAAACCGTGGACCGTGGACAGAATCTATGATAGACATCATCATCTATTGCAGTCCACTGCTGGACATAGGCCTCTCCAGTGATTCATCACTTAGGGCAAACATCTGGAAGATGTAAAATGAGGAATCGCCACGCTCTGGGCAGGCGGGTTGGCGAACGCAAGAAGTAGCTTCTCGCTCTGGTAACACTGCTGCCCGTCATCGGCCTTTGGTATTTAGCTACGCCTTCAGTTGTGTTGATTATACCGCCTGCGCCTCGTTTGTTGTTCAGCAGGATGCACGGGAGGTGAGGTTGGCTTGGAGCAAAAAGTTGATAGGTCGCTCCCTTACATCCCGATATTGAACAGTGCATCTGCAAAATTAATAACAGGGAGATTTAAAGAAAATTATTATATCTCCATTGCACTATACTAGTGGAGACTTAGAAATTGGTCGCAATTCCCAAAATGTATCAAATTATTGCTATTATTCCTAGAACTAGTACAAAAGTTCTCACGTTATTAAGAACGAACTAATAATCTTTCTTATTCCGAGAACGTTTGAGAGTTGCATACAGATTCAGCTGTGAACTACTTGCGATAGACACATAGCGTGCAGTATTTAATTTGAATTTCATGAAAGCTTCACGAGGACAGGCGCGGAGTTGGGACGTAGGGAACTTCAATAAGGTTATTATCGATATACAATAAAATAATGAAAATGGGATGTAAATGTATCATATAGTAAACGCTGTAAAATAATATTAATATTTAAAAAATACTTAGAAAAATGAATACAATTAACTGTAAAGATGATACACAAAATCTAACTAAATGTGAATAAAAACTTACATACAAAATACTCTTAATTAATAACATATTATTATGTTACGTTTAAACTCAATAACACTAATTAGATTAAGTACAAAAGCGGTAATCATAATCAGCCATTGTAAATACAAATACTTAATACATGTAGTAGGTACGCTTTTGCATATATCGCTAAGGTTAACTTAAGATTTAGACGTAAGTATAAGATGTAAGGGAGCGGCCTATCATCTTTTCGCTCCAAGCCAACCTCACCTGCCCGTGGTGCATCCTGCCGAATAACAAACGAGGCGCTGGCAACCGACTGGTGACGGTATAACCATCACAATTGAAGGCGTAGCGAAATACTAAAGACCGGTGACGGGCAGCAGCGTCACCGGAGCAAGAAGCTACGCCCTGCGATCGCCAACCCGCCTGCCCAGCGTGTCGATTATGGGTATATCCTCCAGATGTTTGCCCTAAGTAGCGAACAACTGGAGAGGCCTATGTCCAGCAATGGACTGCAATAGGCTGACGATGATGATAAGATGTAAGTATGAGTTAAATGTTTACTGGAGTATTGTTATATCTTTATTTTTATATATTTTACTGTGTTGTAATATATAAGTTTATCAAAGCCCGCCTCACTTTTCGGAATACTACGCAAATAGAGATAGAGATGCGATTTCGATATCTATGCTTTGTCACTTTCAAACTGTTTAGATAAGATCGCCCCATCGGATCATAAAATTTAAGGCATTTGCGCACGCATTTTAATATCTTCTGCGTACTCGGCTAGTCTCTCTACAATATTCTTGTATCGAAATTCGGTCAAGACAGATGTTTCACTCAGAAAATACCACTTATCCAGAGGGTCAGAAAAATACTTTAAGTTCATATTTTTATAATATTTTTTTTTATTAAGGAGCTTACATTTAAGTCCTTATCAGCTCCTTTATACCCCAAATTTAATGAATAAGACAATCTAAGACAAGATATTTATAACTTATTTTAAAATAAGTTAGATCTACATTCGTAAAATACAATTTCGCATTATTTGAATAGATCTATTTGTAAAAGGATGTCAGAGGGAGTTCGCTCAGTGCGGCCCTGCCATACTGCTAATATAAAACAGTTGTTTTTAAAATGGCCTGACCATTTCATTCTGGACTTTACACCGGCCAGGATCTTTCACAAGTCAAATTCAAATTCAAAATTAGAACCTCCTTTCCGACTGTGAAGACTTTTTTAAGTTACTAAAATTCAGTTTTAATAGTTTTTTGTTCTGTGGTGAAATTATTTGTGCAGCGCAAGGAATTTAAACGGTAATTTCGTTTTATATGTATTTTGTTATTTTTTGTATTTTCTTATATTCGTAGTGGTAGTTGTTTAAATGGCGCAGTAATAATAGTGCACTGTACTGAGAAAATATTTTTTATGGATAAATTAAAAGAGACATAGTATTTTTTTAATTAAAGCTTTTTAAATATTCTGACAGAACTATTGTGATGTAATATCTGTACTACTTTTTAACCGACTTCTTCCTGTAAATGTTACATTTTTGTGTAATATTTATGTATCTATTTAAAGTTTAGAATATTTTTTTTGTACTCATGATAAAATTAGTACTTAACGTATTTTAAACGATTTATTTTATTATAATACACTAAATACAACTAAATATTAGGTATTTCAAATATTTTTTGTCAAAACAAAATAATAATAAAATAAAAATTTCAAAATTTTACGAAAGTAAATAAATTTATTGATTTATTTACTCTTTATTGCACATAAAATACTAGAGTACAAAAGGCGAACAAAGGTTCGCCTTTTGTACTCTGTTGTGCCTAAAGCCTAAAGAGGCTAAGCAGAAACAATTAAGTGGGTAGTGTAAATACTACAGTTGTTAAAAAAATATTGTAAAGAAAGAGAAATAAATTATGTAGGTACAATTACTCCTAGGCTGGTTTCATATGGTTTCTTAGATAGATGGATTTTCTTCATTGAATAAAACTAAAACTAGATAATATCTAGTTTGGAGTTGTTTTTTTCATATTATGAAAAAAAATTGTATCAACAACTTGCCTGATGTTAACCTACTCGTAGGTACTTTGGAGCGCGCTCACCCAACAAAACAGATTCACTCCTGCCTTGAAAATCTGAAAATTATAGATAGATAGATAGCTATACACTTTATTGTACACCAAACATTTGACTTATAACTAAATACAAAGATATGTCGCAGTCATCTGGTTGAATCTCCTATTCAATTGAATAGCTAGCGCGTTCATTGAATGACGACATATTTTTTCTTTTTTCATTCAAATAAACAATGGCAAAGATACAAGGCATCAAAAGTTAGGAGTGGGAGTCTTTGACGTCACGGGTAATTTCAACGGACTGTAACTTTGTAATTTTTAGTATAATTTACAAATAAAAAAATACGTGTGTTTTATTTTTGAATAATCTAAAAGACGGACTAATTACAATTTTTAGCCATAATAGCCTATTCATCATCGAGATGTTCAAATTATGCATAATCAGATATTTCCATATCAGCATTTACGTCATGAATTATTCCATTATTAGGTCTTATGATAATAAAAAAGCGATAGGTAATAATTCTAGTGTTGTAGGTAGTGTAAAACGATAGATAATCCCACATTTTTGCTAAAGGCTTAATGAAATATTTGAATAATGTGCTTGATGGCACGTACGTATTAAAAATTATGAGATAAAATGTATTACTTACTCTTATATAATTAATATTACATTAATGGTACGTGCTAGATAAAAAATGTAGCTAGGATTGCATATAAGTACCTTTTTTAAAAACCTCTTCAAAAGCTTTTGAAGGACCCCATACTGTAGTCTCGGAGAAGAATGTCGGCGGGGAATTAATGGGGGTAGATACCTAGATGTTTTTTTTATTTTTTTTTTTATAGTAGGTCGACATAATGGCTTCCCTACGCCTGATGGAAAGCGAAAGAGAAGCCCAAGTCGCTGTGACAACTGGCAAGTAACTGGTCAGTTACCTGTCAGTTGCCACCGCCATGCCGGCCCAACTCTAACCCCGGCTGCCGATGCACACACCGAGCTCCGGAGAGGTCATTTGGCTGCGGTATTCTATAGGGTGGAGGTCCTTCCCCGGACGGGCGGCTCATAGCGATGATTCGCTTTGCCCTACCTCTCTTGACGTGTGACATATTATTTGTTGATACTTATCATCATCATCAGCATATTACAGTCCACTGCTGGACATAGGCCTCTCCAGTTGTTCGCCACTTAGGGCCAACATCTGGAGGATATACCCATAATCGCCACGCTGGGCAGGCGGGTTGGCTATCACAGGGCGTAGCTTCTCGCTCCAGTGACGCTGCTGCCCGTCATCGGTCTGTGGTATTTACCTACGCCTTCAATTGTGATGGTTATACCGCCATAGGCGGTTGCCAGCGCCTCGTTCGTTATTCGGCAGGATGCACCACGGGCTACGGGGTGCACCGCCACCTGTATTGCACAGAGCCCCGTCTTCGTCGGACGGGAGTGGCCTCACCCTTCGGGCCGCTCCTGTCGCTCCCCCTTAAAGGGTGCCTGTCGAGCCTACTAGAGGGCTGCGCTGGTGGTGTCTTGGAGGACATGTTTCGTAGGACCCTCGACACCACCCCATAGCGCTCGACGGAGGGGCCGGGGTTTTTAGTGGGTATTCCCTGCCTCATTTCCATCTCGAGGCAGGGTGCCGCCCTCCCGCTCTTGAGGGCGGCGTGAGTCCCACATACCTCGTCACTCCCCCAGTGACGGGGACGCGTAAACGCATTTTCCCCGGCGAAAAAAAAAATAATGGGTCGCTCCCTTACATCCCCTGATACTGATACCTACTTATCATATGTCTCCTTTGTTCCAGACACACCGTCTCGTTGAATCTCATCAGTATTACCGCAGAATGTACCACATAGTGCTGTGTCTCGCGGCGCTGCTCAGCTCGGGTTGCAGGGCCGCTAACGCCAACAAACTCAGAATACCAGACCTGGATAATAGTATAGAAAGTCATGGTACGTTACACGATGATGACGTATGATAATTGTAATGTTTGTATCTATATAATAGGTATATATGTTACGGGTAATGTTAGAACGTGGAGTAAACCTAAGTTTACCCGGGTTAACCTAGTATTAACCTAGCTTCTTGGGTAAAGTCCGAATAATAAGTAAAATAAAATTTGATTCGGGGTTTACCCATGCTCACCTAGGTCTACCCAACTCTGAATGGGTAATGTTAAAAATTTGTCTAATTAATTAGTGAAATGAAACTTCAAGGGCATTTTAAACTTTAATAGCCAAAACCTAATAGAGGTCCTTGATATATTAAATTGCATAATCATTTATTTGAGCATGATAAACTGCTGTGGCATGATTCGAAACTCCTGATGTTGCAGATGTAAATGAGCGGCGGTTATCACTTACCATCAGGTGAACCGTTAGTAGTGAACCCTATCTCATTAGAAAAGAAAATTACGCAACACCTAAGTTTACCCAGCCAGAGTTGGGTAGACCTAGGTGAGGATGGGTAAACCACGAATTAAAATTTATTTTGCTTTATATTCGGACTTTACCCAAGTAGCTTGGGTAATCCTAAGTAAACCCGGGTAAACCTAGGTTTACTCCAACTTCTAGCATTACCCGTAACATATACATTGTCTCACGTACACCAGTAGAGGGGGCGCTGCGATCGACAGTCCAGGTTAAGCTACGGTGCTGGTCGGATCAGGCGTCTGCGCTCGGAGCTGGATGTAGTGGTGAGCCAGTGAAAATAGCAAACCCTGTCTGATAGTGACTACTACAATAATGAACTGGCTCGGTGGCTCGATTGTTAGTGACCCCTGCCTTCTAAACCAAGGGTAGTGGGTTCGATTTTTTTTTTTTTTATAGTGGCTCGACATAATGGCTTCCCTACACCTGATGGAAAGCGAAAGAGAAGCCCAAGTCGCTGTGACAACGAGCAAGTAACTGGTCAGTTACCTGTCAGTTGCCACCGCCATGCCGGCCCAACCCTAACCCCCCACGAGCTCCGGAAACCCTACTCACCGGCAGAAACACGACCCAGAGGTCATTTGACTGCGGTATTCTATAGGGTGGAGGTCCTTCCCCGGACGGGCGGCTCAATTCGAGCGAAGATTCGCTATGCCCTACCTCTCTTATTTCCCACCCGGGACAAACATTCGTGTCATGTTCATTCGTGTCATGTTCATTCATGACATGAATGTTTGTATTTGTTCCGGGTCTGGGTGTTTATATTTGTATTAGCGGTATAACCATCACAGTTGAAGGCGTTGCTAAATACCACAGGCCAATGACGGGCAGCAGCGTCACCGGAGCGAAAAGCTACGCTTTGCGTTCGCCAACCCGCCTGCCTAGTGTGGCGATTATGGATACATCTTCCAGATGTTTGCCCAAAGTGGCGAACAACTGGAGAGGCCTATGTCCAGCAGTGGACTGCGATAGGCTGATGATAATGATGATGATGCCCGAATAACAATTGTAATTGAGGCCTATGACCAGCAGTGGACGTTTGCAGGCTGATGATGATGATGATGATTTATTTTCCTTCCACAATTCCAGGTTTCCCCACCAAACAACCAGGCGCCCGCCGTTTCCTGGCGCTCACCAAGAAACCAAACCCAACATACCTGCACACGCCGGGAACAGTACTCGCGATCACCTGCGAAGCTATAGGCGCGCCGGCGCCAAGCATACGCTGGTTCCGCAACACTGCTCCTGTTTATGAGGTAAGGTTGCTGTTGGTGGCAGACCAGCAAGTCCACCTGATGCTAAACAGGTTTTGCAAGGATCCCGAGAGTTCGGCCCCGCTTGGTACCCCGATCTTGTCTCCACTGAGGCGAACTTCCGCAGGCTGCGAGAGTTCGCATGCAAGTGGCACACGCGACGGACCCGCCCGAAAAAGGGGGAGAGTACCAACAGGGACACAGGTGTAGATTAAAGAACTTGTAGGGAGTCAAGAAATTGCGCGCGGTGGAGTGCAGAGAGCCTGGCCACACGCAATATCTGCGCGCATCTCCCGAGTTTCGGCCAGTATAACCTGAGGGTTGGTATGGCCATGGGAAGGTGGTGTGAAGTGATGCTAAACAGGTACTGCCGACCATCATCATCAGGCTATTGCAGTCCACTGCTAGATATAGGCCTCTCCAGTTGTTCGCGACTTAGGGCAAACATCTGGAGGATATACCCATAATCGCTACGCTAAGCTGGCGGGTTGGCGATCGCGGGCGTAGCTTACACGGTATAACCATCACAATTGAAGGCGTTGCTAAATACCACAGGCCGATAACGGGCAGCAGCGTCACCGGAGCGAAAAGCTACGCCCTGCGATCACCAATTGTCCCGCAGTGAACTGCAATAGGCTGATGATGAATGAAGTTTATCGTTGGGGGGATCACCACGGTTGACAGGCGGGTTGAAGACCGCATTTACGCTTTAGCCCGTTGCCTGATACTCCCTTCGTCTTGAGTCGTCTTCTACGACACCCACGCAATGAATGGTAAACGGGTGGCTTAAGAGAGGTAGGGCATAGCGAATTTTCGCTCGAATTGAGCCGCCCGTTCGGGGAATGATCTCCACCCTATAGAATACTGTAGTCAAATGACCTCGGAGCTCGTGGGGGGTTAGGGTTGGGCCGGCATGGCGGTGGCAACTGACAGGTAACTGACCAGTTACTTGCCCGTTGTCACTGCGACTTCGGTTTCTCTTTCGCTTTCCATCAGGCGTAGGGAAGCCATTATGTCGAGCCACTATAAAAAAAAAAGTTTCTTATTTTAACGAGATAGGATACGTCATAACGTCACGCCTTTCTCCCAGAGGGGTAGGCAGAAACCACGTCTTTCCATAATAATATTTCATTGGATTAGTTTGTTATAATGATCTCTCTTTTTCTTTCCAGCACGACTCAGACTCGAGAGAGCAGATAGACATCAATCCTACGTCCCTAGCGCGAATATCTTCTACTCTCCTGGTGACCCGAATAGACCAGGCTGATGAATACTCCTGCCTCGCCTCGGCGGGGAGCAAGATGGCAAGGAGTGTCACCACTGTGTATAGCACTGGTAAGTGAAGATGCAAGTTGAGAGATGCAGTGTTAAGAGACGTAGGGCATAGCGAATCTTCGCTCGAAATGAGCCGCCCGTTCGTGAAAGGACCTGCACCCTATAGAATACCGCAGACAAATGACCTCCGGGTCGTGTTTCTGCCGGTATTCACCGGGTTTCCGGAGTTCAAGGGGGGTGAGGGTTGGGCTGGCATGGCGGTGGCAACTGACAGGTAACTGACCAGCTACTTGCTCTTTGTTACAGCGACTTGAGCTTCTCTTTCGCTTTCCACCAGGCGTAAGGAAGCCGATGTTGTCGATCTACTATGAAAAAAAAGTTGAAACCTGAAAGCCGGGTATCCACTAGAAGCAAACTGAGATCTAGCTGCCACTTTTAGACTTGGAGCAAACAGCCTCAAAGCCTGTGACAGAGGCTATTTGCTCTCTGTCACATTGTGTATCTCAGCTTTATCCAGCATGTCATCAGCATCATCAGCCTATCGCAGTCCACTGGTGGACATAAGCTTCTCCAGTGGTTCGCCACTTTGGGCAAACATCTGGAGGCATTGCCCATTATCGCCGCGTTGGGCAAACGGGATGACAGTACCTTGTCGTTCCTGTGACGCTGCTGCCCGTCATCGGTCTGTGGTATTTAGCTACGCCTTCAATCGTGATGGTTATACCGCCACCGGTCGATTATGAGGACTGAGATAGGCTGACGATGATGATGACTTATATTTTACCACTATTGAAGACTCATATCTACTTCCAAATTTGTCTGGTTCCCCTTTCTGAGGGTTACGAAGGTCAGATGGCAGTTGCTTCAATGTAATAACCAGACTCGCTAAATCTAGGATCATGGTCAAAGCGGACCCTGGGCCTAGAGGCACAAACCGGGACAACGCTAAGGGGATGATGATGATGATGACTCATATCTACTCATATTTGTATCTCCAGGTACGAATCCAGACATAACAGAACGCGCTAAGCTCCTCCCCCTGACGCCTCGCATCCTGGTCTCCTACCTGTCCTACGTGGACACCATCGACAACACCGTGGTGCTCCCCTGCCGCGCCAGAGGCCATCCCCGACCTCGCGTCTCCTGGAGAGACAACAACGGAACTCGCATTGAGAACCATAGGAGGATGAAGGTGAGTCAACCTGCTTATTCGGGAACCGCCCTGCCGCGCCCGGGGCCATCCTCAACCTCGCGTCTTCTGGAGAGACAACAACGGATCTCATATTGAGAACCATAGAAGGATGAAGGTGAGTCAATGCTTTATTTTGATAGGTGGAAGTCTTCCACGTAAAACGGTTCTTTGGAATCAGCTTTCAGCTTCCAGTTCTCTGTTAGACATACATAGGCCTCTCCAGTTGTTCGCCACTTTGAGGAGACACCTGGAGATTACACCCATAATTACCACGCTGAACAGACGGGTTGGTTATCGCAGGACGTAGCTCCTCGCTCCAGTGACGCTACTGCCCGTCATGGCCTGTGGTATTTAGGTACGCATTCAATTATAAGGTTATACCGCCACCAGTCGGTTGCCAGAGCCTCGTTTGTTATTCAGAAGAATGCTATTTGCTACCACTGAACCAAAATTAAATCAAATTCAAATGGTTTATTGCAGACATGTGGTTAAAATACAGGTGGTATTATAATAACTGATCATCTTATCACTTTAATCAGGTGATTACTTTATCAAGAGGGCTAGAAGTAGCCCCTGACTACGGGTGTTCTTCAAAACTACACTACTCTGAAATATTGCTATTGAAATATCCATAGGAGTACGTCGTCCACCATTCACGCCCTCCACAACTGCTGGTTCTTGATATTCCCTCGTCTTCTATGACACCCATACCATAGGATGAAATAGAATGAACTTCGTAATCTAATACCGAAAACCACTTGGACATGAAATGACTTCTTAATAACTTATTTCTTAACTAGCCGTGCCCGCAACTTAGCCCGCGTTCATGTAGGTAATAGTAGGTATGCCACAGAAGGTAAGAGGGGTAAGGGGCAAAAAGTAGCCTATGTTACTCTCTATCCCTTCAACTAAGTATATCCATTTAAAAAATCACGTCAATAAGTCTCTCCATTTTGCCGTGAAAGAAAGACAAACATACAGACAGACACACTTTCCCATTTATAATATTAAAATAAAGTATGGATAATAAGTTTCATCGTTAAAATTAAACCTAGTTTCATCTATTCAGGATTCATCCTAATTTCCCTAAAAAATGTCTGGAAGATCACCTAAAGCTATAAGATCACCCAAATTAATATATCTTTGTGTCCAGTTTTAAGTCAACTCTTTGGTGTACATTAAAGGGTATCTATCTATATCAATTTGGTATGCAATAAAGAGTATAATCTATCTATCTCAGGTCCTGAGGTCAGGCGAGCTGGTCATCACGAAGCTTCGTTGGAGCGATATGGGGGAGTTCACGTGCCGCGCATCCAACGCGTTCGGACACCAGGACACTTCCACATTCTTGTATCCAGCTTTAGTAAGTTGTTTCTACCAAAAACATAATTTGACTCCTTTGTGTTTCTACCAAAAACATAATTTGACTCCTTTGTGTTTTTACCAAAAACATAATTTAACTTTTTAGTGTTTCTACCAAACATAATTAAACTCCTTAGTGTTTCTACCAAAAACATAATTTGACTCCATAAGTGTTTCTACCAAAAACATAATTTGACTCCCTACAGTTTCTACCAAAAACATAATTTGACTCCTTAGTGGAAATCAAATTATGTTTTTGGTCTAGTCCTTGGTAGAAATACCAAAAACACAATTTGACTCCTTAGTAGCGAGACGAAACATGAAACAGCCTGTAGATTGTGTAATTAGTCAAAAATCTCGTTAATTATAAATTTCAGACAACATCACATACATTGATTCGATCATAAAGGAAGTAGCATTTATAAACATTTGTGTTTTTCACAATTACACCCAGATACAAGACAAACACAAATGTTCATAACACAAATGTTCGTCCCGAGTCGAGATCGAACCCAAGACCCTTCAAAAGGCAGGGTTCACTATATTTACAAATTCTGCGCTGACGCATCAATCCAAGGTTGATTTGTGACTGTCTGTACCAAAACTAACCATTCCCTTTTTTCCAGGCCGGGTAGATCCAGAATTCGAGACAAAAAACCAGCGTAAATACTTAACTCTGTATGTTCCTGTTAATAATAAGTTTCTATTGTTAAGTTGCTTGCTCACTGGATGAAAAACGTCGCGTTTTTTTATAGATGAAAACTTTCCTCTATAATATAAATACTCCAGATATACTTATAATATAGCAAATTAGTTCAGGTTCTTATAATAAATTGCAACAGTAGGTAAATAGTGGTTTTTTTCTTTGTATTTTATAATGATGCACAATGTTGGGTATGGGTATAAACATATACATATAATTGTTTAAGAACCTACTGCTATTGGTTTAGACTAATTCTCAAAAAATGCCATCACCTGGATTCTGATTCAGTGCTGACGATTTAAAAATGACTTTGACAATTCTATCCAAGGCAATACACCAAAATTTAAAAATGTTTAATAAAAAAACGCAGCGTTTTTTATTCAAGAGTGCAACCAGCTTTAACTAAATCGAGTCTGCCTATTTCTTATTTTTATTTTTGTTATAAATAATAATTAAATTATAAACGAAACGAACGTTTCAACCGAATAACACTGTATTATTACGAATTTAATAATAATTGTGATCATTTCGATTTTAATAATACTTTTTTTATATTAATACTATCTAGTAGACTGTGATTCAACTATAGATAATGGATACGAGAAATAAATAAACCGAAATATTGTGATTTATTTTATTTTATTTTTCTTTGCCCACCCTAACCCCCGGCAGCCGATGCAGCACTCACCCCACGAGGTCCAGAAACCCTACTCACCGGCAGAAACACGACCCGGAGGTCATTTAGATGCGGTATTCTATAGGATGAAAGACTACTAAAGCGAGAGAGGTAAGGCATAGGCAGTAGTAGAGAGAATATATTACAACTCGAGTAATGAATGTACCTACCATAAAACTGCGTTAAGCTGTTAACTGTACCTTTACTTTTAATGCTTTTATCTCAATACTAGCTGTGCTCGCGACTTCGTCCGCGTGGAATTGTTATTTTCACCCCGTTTTTTTTTACATTTTCCATTATTTCTCCTCTCCTAATAGCTGCAGCGTGATGTTATATAGCCTAAAGCCTTCCTCGATAAATGCTCTATTCAACACAAAAAGAATTTTTCAATTAGGACCAGTAGTTCCTGAGATTAGCGCGTTCAAACAAACAAACAAACAAACTCTTCAGCTTTGTAATATTGATGAAAGAAAGAAAAAACGTTTATTAGAGTCACATACAAATTATGAATAAAGCAGTAGAAAATCAAACCACATATATTACATTAGGTGACACTAAATGGTGTCCACTCAGCATTAAGATTAAACAACTAGATAACAGGTTTCTTTTCCAAATCAAATATTTGCAAAGTTTAATAAATAAGTACACTTATTTATTGTATTTATTTAATTCCAATTGAAAATGACCATAATCAGAAATCGTGATCTACGAACACAGGCGTGGCTTTGATAAACGATCTTGTGCCGGGTAGTAATTACAACCAGTAATTAAAGATCTCACATGCTTACATGTTACGATAAATAGCTTATGTCATAACTTTGACTGGCTCGGTGGCTCAATTGGTAGTGGCCTCTGCCTTCTGAGCCACGGGTCGTGGGTTCGATCCCCGCACATTACAAACATGTGTGCATGAACATGTCTGTTTGTATTGGTCTGCGTGTTTTCTATATATATTATGTACCTATTTATTTACAGAAAAATGTATCTAAGTAAGTTTATCAGTTGTCTAGTACCCATAGTACAAGCTTCGGCTTAGTTTGGGGCTAGATGGCGCTGTGTGCTGTGTGGCCCAGCGTGGCATGTCTTGGGTTATTTATGACAAACAGACATGTTTATGCACATAAAATTAAATGTTTGTAGGTACTGTGCGGGGATCGAACCCACGACCCTTGACTCAGAAGGCAGAGGTCACTACCAAATGAGCCATCGATCCAGTCATGAAATCATTTCTATTGCTAGGTATTGAAGGTCATTTATAAATAGATAAATCAGTGCAAAATTCAGTCATATTTATTACTTAACGCTTACCTTGTAACGTCACCATAATTCATACGTCAAGTCCGTCTGATAGCAAATATGCATAAAGATTAATGAACAACATGAAATTGATGTTTATTTTGATCGGAATCCAAAACAATTCAGTTTGTTTGTTTGTGAGACAAGACCACTACATGTAAATAAATAAATAAATAACCCAAGACATGCCACGCTGGGCCACACATCGCCATCTAGCCCCAAACTAAGCCGAAGCTTGTACTATGGGAGAACTAATAAACTTACCTACATAGATACAATTTTGTTGTAAGTAAATGCATATTATACATATAGTAAACACCCAGACCAATACATATTCATGCACACAAATGTTTGTACTGTGCGGGGATCGAACCCACGATTCTTGGTTCAGTGTGCCTAGCACGAACATTTTCGAAAAAGTATGCGTAACGTTACCGTAAACATTTGTATGAAACTTGGTACAGCGCCCCTATCGTGCGTAAGAGGTACTACGTTTACGTACGTTAACGTAGTGAAAATCATAGCCTTCGTATCGTAACGTAAACCAATTTGTATTAAAGCGCATGCGCGAACTTGTTTTGACGTATGGTAAAGTAAATGTCAAAGGCTGGCTATCGAGACCTTACGAATACTTCGTCACTTAAAATTTTTAAGTGAGAAAAGATATTTTGCTTGATAATTTAGATTTTTCTACTTATTGACTATGTTTCGAAGTGAGCTTAGTAATTTTAAACATAAAACTAATGCAAAGCTCTCCAAGATGTTAACATAATACACTGAATTTGATAAACTTACGCAGTCCACTGTTGGACATTTGCCTTATAGGCTTTACCTAATATAACCACGCTGGGCAGGCAGGTTGGTGATGGGGTACAACGTGGGGAAGTCTCCTCGAGTGACTATCTATTACCAGTCCCTGTGAATCCTCACGGATTCTATGGGAACGGTAGTAGGCATTCGTGGTTATTAGCTTTGTAAATTAAAGACAAATGTTTATAAGTATATTTAATATTTTGTATGTATTCAAAAGATAATACAAAAATAATTCCAAACTATTTCTTATATCAATCTATTGACCTCGCTCCATCCTCTGCTGAATGTACGCCTCCTTTAATTTAGGTAAAGTTTATTGGTTGCAATAACAAGATTTCATCCATATCATCTTGATAGTTGAAAGTCATCCACACGCAATTTTCGCCTCGTGCCAAGTGCACTTCTTTGGAATCAGCTTCCATCTGATTCTTTTCCAAATGGATACGACTTTTGATTTTCAAAATAAAGTAACTTTCCTTGATTTTATTTATTTTCAATATTATGAAATAGTTTCACAATAAATATGCCAACAAAATTTTGTTTGACGTTCTGTCAAAGTGTCAAACGTAACGAGAGACGATCAAAAACAGCATTTCTATTAAACTTGAAAATAATGTTAGAATTTTAAAAATTTACGATAATATTTTTTTCAAATTCAAACATTTATAAACATTATTTAGTTATTAAATTTGATTTAACTCACCCGTTAATTAAATAAATAATTATTCGGGTTTATATCTCAAATCTCTTTGATATGGATTCTGAACGTTTAGATAAGGGTGACATCCCCGACGTATTCGTATCGAGTCGGCGATTGTTATGACTTTCTTTCTGCGTATTTTTACGTTTACGTTACTTTACGTTACGCATTAACGAAAAGTTCGTGCTTGGGCTACAGAAAGCAAATGTCACTACCAAATGAGCCATCGAGCAAGCCAATAGTACTTACAGGAGAATAGATATATAAAGTCAGCTAGTAAGTATAAAAAAAAATTATGTCAGAAGAAGATAAAAACATCTCATCATCATCATCCTAGCATTTTTCCCGATTATCTCAGGGTCGGCTTCCCAAACTGAGAGATTTGGCGAGGGCTAAGCTTTTACACAGAGCGACTGCCATCAGACCTCCGCAACACTTAGGGTAAGCTATACCCATTATTTCCCAGTTTAGGCGTCAGAGTTATCATCATCTCTGATATGATGTAACGACTGCTATCTGAGTTGGTAAAGATAGCACCCGGGACCAACAGCTTAACGTGCCTTCCGAAGCACGGAGGAAATCGGTGTCAAATTTTGGTCACCCATCATCTGATTGACCGCGCCAATGGTTGCACAACGTTGCGATCATTGTTAAGCGAACAAGACCGCGGCGCCACCGAGCTCCTCATACAACATAAAAACATCTCATCATCAGCTGCTAAATGATGTAGGTATACTTACACATTTCCTATTTTGTGAGTACCAAATAAATTCATTCTAGGTATTCTATTCTATCATCAGCCTTTTGCAGTCCAATGCTGGACATAGGCCTCTCCAGTTGTACCCCACTTAGGGCAAACATCTGGAGGATATACCCATAATCGTCACGCTGGGCAGGCGGGTTGGCGATCGCAGGGCGTAGCTGCTAGCGCTGATGACGCTGCTGCCCGTCACCGGTCTGTGGTATCTAGCTACGCCTTCAATTATTATGATGGTTATACCGCCACCAGTCGGTTGCCAGAGCCTCGTTTGTTATTCGGCAGGATGTACCATGGGCAGGTGAGGTTGACTTGGAGCAAAAAAATGACAGGCCGCTCCCTTACATCTCCGCTCAGAACACATCTGCCCAATTAAAATGTCTCAAAATCGTGCAAGTCAATACATGAATGTAACTTTACATAACAGTGAATACACAATTATGTCTTACGTGCTAAATTATGGTGTAAACGAAAGGAGGTTTGGAGGCATGCGAATATCTTTGCAGAATATACAGGGTAATTTTAGAGATAGAACGTCGGTGCCGAATGCTTTTATTTATTAAACTAGCTGTGCCCGCGACTTCGTCCGCGTGGAATAGACTTTTATCTAAACTATGGAATTCATCCCTCGCCCCGAACCTCGTCGTGTTTCTGCCGGTGAGTAGGGTTTCCGGAGCTCGTGGGGGTTCGATGGAGCCGGCATCATCATTAGCCTATTGCAGTCCACTGCTGGACATAGAACTCTCCAGTTGTTCACCACTTAGGGCAAACACCTGGAGGATATACCCATAATCGCCACGCTGGGCTGGCGGGCTGACGATCGCAGGGCGTAACTCCTCGCTCTGGTGACGCTGCTGCCCGTCATCGGTCTGTGATATTTAGCTACGCCTCCTGTGATGGTTATACCGCCACCAGTCGATTGCCAGCGTCTCGTTTGTTATTCAGCAGGATGCACCACGGGCAGGTGAGGTTAGCTTGAAGCGAAAAGTTGATAGGTTGATAGGCTGCTCCCTTACATCCCCTGGGCTGGCATGACGCTGGCAAATGACAGGTAACTGACCAGTTACTTGCCCGTTGTCACAGCGACTTAGGCTTCTCTTTCGCTTCCCATCAGGCGTAGGGAAGCCATTATGTCGAGTTAGTATAACAAAAGCCTGGAGATCACAGGGACGACTTTAAACGGTTAAACTTTAACACCCTATGTATAAAACTATCTCGATAACAAGACATCACCATAAGCTTATGGGTACTGACAATATAACTACGCCTAATTGCGAGCCCATGGCGGGTCATGATGAAACGCCTATTATAAGATCTGTTTTTGTAAATGGCAGTCATGTAATTATAGATTTAGGTAGATATTTTCTTTGTGCAGTGGCGGATGAAGAGTACGATTCACCGTCCCATTTTTTTAAATATATATCAGACAACATCACATACATTGCTCCGATCCCAAAGTAAGTAGCTTAAGCACTTGTGTTATGGGTATCAGAACAACGAAGGTACCACAAATAAATTAATACTTAAATACAATTTTAAACACCCAGACACGGAACAAATAAATACAAGTGTTCATCACACGAATGTTTGTCCCGGGTGGCGATCGAACCCACGACCCTTGGTTCAGAAGGCAGAAGTCACTTACCAATTGAGCCACCGAGCCTGTCGTTTTATCCCGTTGGCCAAATTCGACTAAAGTTCTCGGCTTAGGGCGTTTCACCCACCTGGCAACCATGCATTCGGCGAAAAACCCGTGAAGTACTTCGGTCAGTTGCTACTTAGCCTAAGGTATCCTACAGGCTAGAAGTAGGGTTTACCCGCCTGGTTGGGGACCACCGTACACCCGAGGAAACCCTGTGAAGTGACAGTCGCGTTTTGGGATCTGTCGGTATACATATAGCCCTTTTTTTAAGGGGAAATCATTGAGAACCTTCATGCCGCCTCCGGAGGATGTAAGGGAGCGACCTATCACCTTTTCGCTCCAAGCCATCCTCACCTGCCCGTGGTACATCCTGCCGAACAACTAACGAGGCTCTGGCAAACCGACTGGTGGCGGTAAAACCATCACGATAGAAGGCGTAGCTAAATACCACAGGCCAGTGACGGGCAGCAGCGTCACCGAAGCAAGAAGCTACGCCCTGCGATCGCCAACCCGCCTGCCAAGCGTGGCGATTATGGGTATATCCTCCAAAAGTTTGCCCTAGGTGGCGAACAACTGGAGAGGCCTATGTCCAGCAGTGGACTGCGATAGGCTGATGATGATGATGATGATGCCGTCTCCGGGGAGAGTCGGCATGGTGTGCGGGACTCACAGCTCCCAAAATGGGAGGGCATACCCAGGGCCGTCTTAGGTATATTCGGCGCCGGGGTGCCGGGCTCAACCTGCGCCCTCGTGGGGGGAGGGGGTAGGAGAGGGGGTCACCCGGGGACCTGCGCCGCGCCGCCCGGCAGCGCCCGCCAGGCGCCCCTTCCACCACCTGGTAGAGACTGCCCTGGGCATACCCACTAAACCCCCCTGTGTCGCCAGTGGTTAGCAAAGTGCATACTTACTTTTACCTTCGGAGCAATGCAATTGATGTTATCTGATACTTATCTGAGAGCCGATAGCCCGAGGTCTCAATTTAAATCCCTAACAAATAACACATAATGATTTCATTAAAAACCTAATGGTTATATCGCTTACATCAATTTGGTTAATTCAATCTGTAATCTAGGTCAAACAGAAATAGGTTTTCGCACCTCGCCATTGAAGAATGCGTGTAAAGTCCTTGAATATGGTATCTTTCACTTTGACGGTTAGTTTGGTTTAGTGGCAGTAGTGAATGCTGGCTCTGATACAGATGCGGGTTCGATGCCCGCACAGTACAAACATTTGTGTGCATGAACATGTCTGTTTGTATTGGTCTGGGAGTTTGCTATGTAATACGAATATTGAAAGTTGTAAGGGAGCGGCCTATCATCTTTTCGCTCCAAGCCAACCTCACCTGCCCGCGGTGCATCCTGCCGAATAACAAACGAGGCGCTGGCAACCGACTGGTGGCGGTATAACCATCACAATTGAAGGCATAGCTGAATACCACAGGCCGATGACGGGCAGCAGCGACGCCTGCCCAGCGTGGCCATTATGGGTATATCCTCCAGATGTTTGCCCTAAGTGGCGAACAACTGGAGAGGCGTATGTCCAGCAGTAGACTGCAATAGGCTGATCATCGTTGGGGATCGTAGGGCGTAGCTTCTCGCTCCGGTGACGCTGCTGCCCTTCATCGGTCTGTGATATTTAGCTACAAATTAACATTTTTTTTTTATAATAGCTCGACATAATGGCTTCCCTACGCCTGATGGAAAGCGAAAGAGAAGCCCAAATCGCTGTGACAACTGGCAAGTAACTGGTTAGTAACCTGTCAGTTGCCACCGCCATGCCGGCCCAACCCTACCCCCCACGAGCTCCGGAGACCTTACTCACCAGCAGAAACACGACCCGGAGGTCATTTGGCTGCGGTATTCTATAGGGTGGAGGTCCTTCCCCGGACGGGCGGCTCAATTCGAGCGAAGATTCGCTATGCCCTACCTCTCTTAAAACTTCTACTGGTGGCTTATTGACCAAAAAGTTACTAATGTTACGAAGCTATGCTTAAGATACGCCGCTACCCCTGTCGGTATGTGACAATATCTACAAACGAAGCATAAAGAAGCATCTCACGCTTACCATAATTACGTACACACAACACTTTGCCACTTAATCCACGACCACGAAGGGATAGGACCTCATAATTTTCCCCGAGGCACGACCATTCGAAGTACCAAAACTACGTAAGGCAATTTATACACGATATTTAAGAGAGGTAGGGCATAGCGAATCTTCGCTCGAATTGAGCCGCCCGTCCGGGGAAGGACCTCCACCCTATAGAATACCGCTGTCAAATGACCTCTGGGTCGTGTTTCTGCCGGTGAGTAGGGTGTCCGGAGCTCGTGGGGGTTAGGGTTGGGCCGGCATGGCGGTGGCAACTGACAGGTAATTGACCAGTTACTTGCCCGTTGTCACAGCGACTTGGACTTCTCTTTCGCTTTCCATCAGGCGAAGGGAAGCCATTATGTCGAGCCACGATAAAAAAATAAAAATAAAAATATTTTTTGCGACTGCACTGCGTCCTATGAGTAAGGTACTCTGGACATAGTACCTTAGACACTATGTAGACTAAGGAGAAACCGCGGGTAACGCCGCGGGGCGCAGCTAGTACTTAAATACAAATATAAACACCCAGACACGGAACAAACACAAGTGTTCATCACACGAATGTTTGTCCCGGGTGGGAATCGAACCCACGACCCTTGGTTCAGAAGGCAGGGGGCACTACCAATTGAGCCACCGAGCCAGTCAAAACCACTATTCAATGTCTTTGTTAAAACTACATGGTTTAATGGACATCCTGGCCATAAGGTTTTTCTTTTTATATACTCGTATTTTTATAACAGTGTTCTGTGTCAACTACTGTGTCAACACCATTATTATAGACACCTAACGGAAAGCTTGTGTCTTAATCCCAAACCTAACTCCCTAAATATTCAGTCTTTAACTTTTCTTTGCCTTACGTATACTACCGGCCTAATTTCCAACGTCAACCGTGTCGCAACGACACAGACGCCGAAGGATCATGCCGACAAATTAATATCGATCGCAATCTGTATCGTAACATTGTAGCATGTGCTTTGGGGTGAACATTAACAAATGGACTAGACAATGCACGAGAAGCGGTGATGGCATCAAATCTAAGTTTGAGGCTAAGGAGCTGTGTATACTGAATTCGTACATCAATATAATATCATCATCATCTCTTTGACTGGCTCGGTGGCTCAATTGGTAGTGACCTCTGCCTTCTAAGTTTCGTTAAAATCCGTTCAGTAGTTTTTCTTTCTATAACGAACATACAGACAGACAGACAAAAATATTACAGATTGCATTTTTGGCATCAATATCGATCACTAATTATCCTCTAATAGTCATTTTGAAAATCTATTTAATGTACAGAATTGACTACAAGAACTCTCTACAGATTTATTATAAGTATAGATATTCTCAGCCAACTGCTGCAGTGCTTGATGCGAGAAGCCCAGGATCGATCAAAGTGCCGAACATTGGGAGAGGCCTATGACCAGCAGTGGACTGATATAGGTTGATAATGATGATGATTGTTCATCCAGCTTAACAGCTCGCAAAGGGCTTAAGTTACCGTCTTTACCAACCAACCATCTTAGCACAGATCAATAAGCTCGTTACGTAGAGTAATGGTGACCATTCCAAGTAAAGCACGACGTCTACATGTATTACCTAAGTTAGGCACTTAAGTTTTCTGTTCTCGTTTAAGTAACTGCCTTAATAACAGTATATTTGCGCCCTAAACTTCCTTCTAACAAATAGAACTGCCATGGAACTAGTAAGAAAAATGGCTTAGGTTTATTTTTTACTAGCTGTGCCCCTGCGGCTTCGCCCGCGTTTAACCCCTGCTTTACCCCTTTAGAGGGTGAATTTCGAAAAATCCCTTCTTAGCGGGCACCTAAGTCATAAATACAACCTACATGCAAAATTTCGTTGCATTCGCTTCAGCGGTTTCGGCTCTGCGTTGCTCGTTCAGTCAGGACATGTTCTTTTATACTAGTGTTCCCCAAATTCAGTCTTGGTCTTGCAGTCTTGGTCTTGTTCTTGCGTTTTTGCAAGACCAAGACCAAGAACAAGACCGCGTATTTTGAGCAAGACCAAGACCAAGACTGACCGTGCAAGACTTGAGCAAGAACAAGACATAGCCTGCAAGACTCTTGCGTCTTGCAGCTAGGACTTAGCGCTATTTCACTGAGTAGTTAGGTGTAACAGTTCGGTGTATAGGTAGGTACGCTTAGGAATTCTATGAGACGCAAAAAACTGTATCAAAGAATATGAAAAACTGGACCTATGCGCATTACGACTAATACCATAAACATAGCGAATAAAAAAATATCTATTAAAATCAAACTAAGTGCATGCATAGTTATGTTTTAACCATCGGCACTTTGATAATGCGGCATCAAAGGTTTTGTACTTACTTCTCAAAGAAATTTGCCGCTTTTCGGAAGTACATGGTTATGATACACGCGCCGGCGGCTTCTTTTGAAATCTAAAACAATCGTTGCCGCCACGCCGAAATCATAACATTTGACACTATTTGATTGCCGCCATAGGGCGTAGGTATACTCATGCAAAATAATTTCGAATTTTAAGAGTACCTACAAGTGTTCCAAAGAATAAATAAGTTTCAGAGTGCTTAGAATGAAAATGAATACATTATACTGATCACGCAAGTAGTATTATGATTAGGATAAAATGGTAAGGATAGGTAGTAGATGTCATATTAATTCAGTTAATTTTTCGAATTTCTTATCAAATCTTCAGTTATTTATTAATCTGCTTGATCTTTACTATGGCTATGTTAATTCAAGCTCACAATGTTCCAATTCTAATACGTTTTTCTAAGATTTAAAGTAAACTTTAATAAATAGTAATAGACTAATAGGTAATTGCAAGACTTGCAAGACTCTTGCTGCAAGACCAAGACCAAGACTGGGAGCGCAAGACCAAGACCAAGACCAAGACCAGGTGTATTGGCGCAAGACCAAGACCAAGACTGGCTAAGTCTCGTCTTGTTCTTGCATTTGGGCAACACTATTTTATACATATAAGTATGTAAGATTAGCAAAGTTTGTGGACTTTCTTTATGCCGCCGCCTCCGGGGGGAGTCGGCATGGTGTGTGGAACTCACACCTCCCAAAATGGGAGGGCATACCCACTAAACCCCCCCTGCCCTGTGTCGCCAGTAGGCAGCAAGTTGCAGGGAGACGCGTAGCGCCGAAGCATACGGCCGCATCCCTGCCTGCCCTGGCCAGCCGCAGATGACAAGCGGCCGGCACTCCTGATAGCATACTAGCTCTGGGGCAAGTCCAGATGTGGCTCATTTCTCCAGTGCGTGCGTCTGTCTGTCGCAACGGATATCGTGCTCAGCTTCGCTCAGCCGTCCTATCGATTAGTTATGTTACTTGATGGTCCAAGTGATAGAAGACGATTTAGCCTCTCAGTCCTGAGACTGATTGGTACTGATACCAATAGTAAAGTAGCTTCTGTCAGTCGTATTGGTCACCCAATCCACTGATAATAGGAGTTGGAAGACGAGAGAGTGGGTCTGTAGCTGCGCAACTATTTATCCACTATAATAATATCACGCGCAGATGACCCTTGCAAAGTTGTAGGACTCTGATCTATAACAAAGCCCTACGGCGACAGGGTGGCGGCGATGGGGCCATAACTACGATGTGTTGGGGTCTTAGTTGGCACTCTGCACGTGGGCGGTCAGGCGAGAGTGGTCGTTCCTTGAATCGATAGGGACGGGAAGATAGGTTCGGCAGCACGTCTGATGACAAAGCAGCCCTATTTAGGATCGCTCTGCTTTCCCCAATCAGGGGAGGGGCCTAGAAAAGGTGGCCCAAACATAGTCCGTCTCAACACCTCACCCAGTTGTCAAACCGCGGGCAACTGGACATCGAACGCTCGCGGTCGAAATAATAAGCACCGTACATCTATACATAAAAATCTTTTGGTAGGAGCATGGAATGTTCGAACACTCGTGGACAATGACGGGAACTTATGTCCTGAGCGAAAGACTGCTCTGATTGCCAGGGAGTTGAGCCGATACAGAGTGGATATTGTGGCGATAAGTGAAACCCATCTCAGTGGTCACGGACAGCTGTGTGAGCAGCTGGGGGGTTACACCTACTACTGGAGCGGTAGACCTGCAGAGGAAAGGGCAGCGAGTGGGGTTGGATTTGCCATTCGTAATAATTTGGCGGGTTCACTTCGTGAGTTACCTGTGGGCATCAGTGACCGGATAATGACACTTCGAGTACCGATCTCATTTGGGAAGTTTGTTCACTTTGTAAGCGTATATGCACCTACACTCAATTCCCCAGATGTTGATAAGGCGAAGTTTTATTGCGAGCTACGAGAGGTTCTTGGGGGAATTCCCGCTTGTGATAAGCTGGTCTTGCTGGGGGACTTCAATGCTCGAGTTGGCGGGGAGTATGGTGTTTGGGATGGGGTTCTTGGTAGGCACGGTGTTGGAAAATGCAATTCAAATGGCCTGGATCTCTTAACGCTGTGCGCTGAATTCGGCCTGTGCATCACAAATACATGCTTTCGTTTGCCGGAGAAATATAAAACCACGTGGATGCACCCTAGGTCCAAGCACTGGCATCTCTTGGATTACATAATTGTGCGACAAAAAGACATCGGCGATGTTCTCATAACAAGAGCTATGAGAGGTGCACAAGGGTGGACAGATCATCGACTGCTGCGATCTAGGATGCGAATTAGTTTTAAAGCACCACGTAGAGCTGATCATGTGAGACCAGCAAGACTAAATGTGGATAAGCTTGTTTTTGGGAGGGACCTTGGGCATGAGCTTGATGTAGCCTTTGAAGCTGCAGCATCCGCTGTTGCGGATGGAGTCTCCACCGATGACTTGTGGAGCGTCTTTTCCACCTCATTGCACAGGTGCTCTCTCGATATCCTTGGAGGGCGTGCTAAGAAAAACCGTGACTGGTTTGACGAATCTGATGCGGAGGTGAAGAAGCTCATAGAAAATTATAGGAAAGCTCTTGGTTCTTCAAACAATGGTCAGGTCATTAAAGCCGCACAACGGGAGTTGAAAGCCAAAGTGCGTCTCTTAAAGGATGGATGGTGGGGCAGGAGGGCTGCAGAAATCCAAAATTTTGCTGATACGAATCAGATGGGTAGGTTCTTTGAAGCAGTACGTATAGTATATGGTCCAAAAACCAGGAAAACCGCGCCAATTTATTCTCTGCGCAGATACAAACGGTTGACTGAGAAAAATGATATACTTTTGCGCTGGGCCGAGCACTTTAATGATGTCTTAAATCCAAGTACGCAAAGTGTAGACTTAAATTATGTGCATGCTTTAGAGAATTTGCCTGAACTGGAGCATTTGGTACTGCCACCAGATTATGAGGAGTACATTGCGGCGGTCAACAAACTTAAAAACTCTAAATCACCTGGGTTGGATGGTCTACCTGCAGAAATATTTAAATACAGTGGTACCAATGTTAAAAGTAGACTTTTCGATTTAATATTAAAGGTATGGGAGTCTGAAGATGTTCCAGCAGAGTGGAGGAATTCCTTGATCTGCAAGCTTTACAAGGGAAAGGGAGAGCTGTCGGATTGTGGCTCATATAGGGGTGTATCTCTCTTAGCTGTAGCGGGTAAAGTCCTGGCACATATTCTAAATACTCGTTTGAGCCAATGTGTCGATCACCTGCTTCCGGACACCCAATGTGGCTTTCGTCCCTATAGGGGTACTATTGATGCAATATTTATAGTGAAACAACTACAAGAAAAATTCTTGGAGCAAAATAGACCCCTATATCTGTGCTTTGTAGATCTTGAGAAGGCGTTCGATCGGGTACCTCGTGAGGCTCTCTGGGTAGTGCTGAGGAAGATTGGCTGTCCTGAGAAATTTATAAACATAGTCAGGCACTTTCATGACAACATGATGGCCAGGGTTCGGCATGAAGATGATTTCTCGGCTCCTTTTCCTGTAACCAGTGGCGTAAAGCAAGGATGTGTAATGGCTCCAACTTTGTTTGCCATATATTTTGCTGCCGTAATGAATGATGCACTGAGAAATTGTCATAATCTAATAGAACTGAATGTCAGAGTCGACAGGAGTGTATTTGACTTGTCACGCTTTAGGGCAAAATCAAGGGTCCAAAGGTTACATGTCTTGGAGGTGTTGTATGCTGATGACGTATGCTTGATGGCGGACTCTTTAGAGTCACTACAGCGGTATATGGATTCCTTACAACGGTCATGTTCTAGGTTTGGCCTGGTCATAAGCGTTACTAAGACACAGGTTCTCAAGCAGCCTCTTCGTGGCTCTGGAGCGGATACGGGCAGTGTCACAGTCTGTGGTAAGCATCTGGAAGACGTCTCTTGCTTCAAATACCTGGGTGCCCAAATTAGAAGCGATAACACCCTATCTTCTGAGATTCCTTCTCGGATAGCAAAGGCTGCTGCTGTCTTCGGAGGGCTTAACGATCGTGTGTGGAGGTCACATGACCTTAAATTGCAGACTAAACTGTCGGTATATAAAGCCTTGATTCTCCCTATATTATTATATGCGTCAGAGACTTGGTGTACATACAGAGGTGATATCCGAAAGCTGGATACCTTCCATATGCGTTGTCTGCGGTTTATACTGCGAATAAAATGGCAGGACTGTGTTCCGAACACGGAGGTTTTGCGTCGCTCTGGGATGACTGGCATTGAAGCGCTTCTGATGAGGACCCAACTGAAGTGGTGCGGACATGTTTGGCGAATGGATGATTGCAGACTGCCAAAATCGGTGCTTTACTCGGAACTGGCACACGGTAAACGCAACAGAGGCGGGCAATATCTTCGCTACAAGGACGTGTTGAAGCGCAATTTGGCAGCATGTGGCATACCGACTGAGCAGTGGGAGAAGCTTGCGTCTCAGAGACCGGAATGGCGTCGTAGGGTAAGTAATGGCGTCAAGGAGGCTGAGAGTATCCGTCTCGCAGGACTTGACGCGAAACGCCAAATACGTAAGACGCGACCCAAACCCTCTTACAATTACACATACAATAGTGCCGGCCAGCTTTACTGTCAATCTTGTGACCGAGTTTTTAAGAGCAAGTTTGGACTTGCGAGTCACATACGAGCGCATGCTCGCAACTAGCAGGGGTCGCCATTGCCGAATACGGCATGGAGGACTATATAAAGTAAAAGTAGAGTTAGTAATCAATCAACAGTCTTAGTCCGTCCACTGCTGGTAGGCAGTCTTCCCGAACAGCTACGACTACGGAGCCTTCAAGAACCGAGCGTACTCCTATTTAAAAGGCCGGCAACGACCCCAGAACTCGATTTGAGTTGCGGGCGTCCATGGGCGGTGTCGACTGCTTACCATCAGGCATCACATTTGCTCGTCTGCCGCCTCTTGCATAAAAAAGGCCTGCTTTTCGGCGTAATAATCCATCGCAGGGCGTAGTTTCTCGCTCCGGTGACGCTGCTGCCCGTCATCGGCCTGTGGTATTTAGCTACGCCATTAATTGTGATGGTTACACCGTTACCAGTCGGTCGCCAACGCCTCGTTTGTTATTCGGCAGGATGCACCAAGGGCAGGTTAGCTTGGAGCGAAAAGATGATAGGTCGCTCCCTTACATCCAAGCAAGCCTCATCAATTAAATTGTTGAAAATCGACGTTGACAAATTTTAGTTCGTATATTCGAACACGGGAGGGACAAATGAGAGGGATTTATGGGGCAAAAATACGCGATCCGTTCAACGAACGATCGTTTTCGTTTTTTGTAGTAGGGCCCCTGATGTTTGCCCTAAGTGGCGAACAACTGGAGAGGCCCATGTCCAGCAGTGGACTGCAATAGGCTGATAGTGATGATGACTCATAATAATTAAAATATTGAACCAAAATCTTCTAAGAATAGTTTTAGTGATCCGATAAGCCATGTCCATGATTTTGGTTCGTGTTGGTGGTTGTTGGGTGATTTGTAATAATATTGATGGTGGCACGCACCAAGAGGTTTAGTTCCTCGTTCCTGCCCCGTTCCATTAAGTCATGGAATGCCCTTCCAGCTCATGTGTTTCCTTCTCTTACAATCCTGGGTTCTTTAGGCGGGGCATGAAACGGCATCTCAGTGGGCCTTCAGGGTGAGGGCGACAGGCGCAATGGGTTTGTTCTATTGTGCCTGTCGACCTAACTTTTGGACCTCACGACCGCGTACTATCAGGTGGAGTGAGGTCATCTTTAAAGCTCTTCTTATAAAAAACAAAAAAAATCTGGAGCTTTTTTTTATAATAGCTCGACATAATGGCTTCCCTACGCCTGATGGAAAGCGAAAGAGAAGCCGAAGTCGCTGTGACAACTGGCAAGTAACTGGTTAGTTACCTGTCAGTTGCCACTGCCATGCCGGCCCAACCCTTACCCCCCACGAGCTCCGGAGACCCTACTCACCAGCAGAAACACGACCCGGAGGTCATTTGGCTGCGGTATTCTATAGAGCTGCTAGGAAATCCGCTGTAACCAGGGACCCGCTCATCTCTTGTCTTGTACCACACGCTACATTCAAAAGATAATTTTCCTCCGCACGAGTTATACTTACATCGTGAACTATTCTCTCATCTTAAACTGTAATGATAGTACGATGAAGGCACGTTACTAAATTAACATTTTTGCAATTTTAATAGTCATTGGCGAGTATGTGTATCGAATCGTGCTTAGCGTCTGAGATCGTTTGCGAAATGAACGCGTTTAAGGATTACAAAGATAATAATCTCCTTTCCTCTTCCGAACAACACGTGCTGGACAGCGTTGTCATCCGCATACCATACAGACGATGGTGGCGCGCACCAAGAGGTTTAGTTCCTCGTTCCTGCCCCGAGCCAGTAAGTCATGGAATGCCCTTCCAGCTCATGTGTTTTCTTCCTCTTACAATACTGGGTTCTTTAGGCTGGGCCTGAAACGGCATCTCAGTGGGCCTTCAGAGTGAGGCTGACAGGCACGGTGGATTTGTTCTATTATGTCGACCTAACTTATAGATCTCACGGCCGCTTACCATCAGATGGACTGAAGTCATCTTGAACGCTCTTTTTATAAAAAAAAAACGACTGGATATGCCTATATTCAGCAGTGGACTGTGATAAGCTGATGATGATGATGATTTGACTGGCTCAGTGGCTCAATTAATAGTGACCTCTGTCTTCTGAGCCAAGGCTCGTGGGTTCGATCCCCACACATTACAAACATTTGTGTGCATGAACATGATTGTGTGTTTGTATTGGTCTGGGTGTTTTCTATGTATAAATATGTACCTATTTATTTACAAAGATTTAATGTAAGTATCTAAGTATGTTTATCAGTTGTCTAGTACCCATAGTACAAGCTTCGGCTTAGTTTCGGGCTAGATGGCGCTGTGTGGCCCAGCGTGGCATGCCTTGGGTTATTTATTTATTTTATTTATGATTATGTATCGTGGTTTGATTTCGAGCCTCATCGTTATTATGGATCTTACTAAAACGTGCTTGAACAAATCGAAAATTCCCAAAAGCTCCGCTGCCAACAACTGGGATTACATAGTAATCGCCGGTACACGATCGCTTCATCCCACCGATCACAGATTCACACAAGCAGTGCGGAATGCAATAATCGCCCGGCCTTGCTCCGACGATCTCCGTCGATTATAAGAATTGATCTGGATATGAATGGCTCGCGTGAGTGACGAAATGCGATGCGTTTGATTTATTAATGTTTGTTGTTCGGTGAAGCTTTTGTTGTTTGTAGACAGATAGGTTGATTACAAAAAAAAAGTATCTAAGTAAGTTTATCAGTTGTCTAGTAACCATAGTACAGGCTTCGGCTTATTCTGGTGGTGGTTTGATGTTTGTATTATATGTATATTATTGTATATGTATAATATGTATTTATTTACAAAAACAAAAGTGTATATACCTATAAGTAAGTTTATTAGATGTCTAGTACCCATAGTACAAGCTTCGGCTTAGTTTGGGGCTAGACGGCGCTGTGTGGCCCAGCGTGGTATGTCTTGGGTTATTTATTTATTTTTCCTTTATAAAACCGAGCACTCAGTATGACCTCACTCCACCTGATGGTAAGACGTCCTAAAGTTAGATCGCGCCTGTCGCCCTCACCCTAAAGGCCCAATGAGATGCCGTTTCAGGCCCTGTCTAAAGAACCCAGGATTGTAAGAGGAAGGAAACACATGCCTGGATTCCATAACTTAATGGCAGGGGGGCAGGAACGAGGAGCTAAACCTCTTGGTGCGCGCCACTATCATCTGAATGATACACGGATGGTAACTGAATGATGACAAAAGCAAACAAAAGCTATCCAGCACGTGTTGTTCGGGAGAGGATGGAATTAGTTGGAATAACTCTTTGGAGCATTGCCCATTGTAGAGACGCCACGTTACGCCATATTGGGCCAACATCCGAAGGCTTTACCCATAATCGCCACGCTGGGCAGGCGTGTTAGGGATCGTAGGGCGTAGCTTCTCGCACCGGTGACGCTGCTGCCCGAGATGCAAAGGCAACCCTATCATCTTTTCGCTCCAAGCCACCCTTACCTGCCCGCGGTGCATCCTGCTAAATAACAAACGAGGCTCTGGCAACCGACTGTGGCGGTATAACCATCCCGGAGCTAAAATAAAACATAGCATATCTTCGATAGAATATGCACACCAATCTCCTGATT
Source organism: Conogethes punctiferalis (assembly GCA_031163375.1). Taxonomy (NCBI): domain Eukaryota; kingdom Metazoa; phylum Arthropoda; class Insecta; order Lepidoptera; family Crambidae; genus Conogethes; species Conogethes punctiferalis. Next base: position 1,147,218 of record CM062103.1, on the reverse strand, counting down.
TTACAACTCGCTATGCATTAAACAAGTACTAAAAACGACATAATTTGAACAGATGAATCCATTTTATAGTCGCGCTAAAATTGGTTCAATTCTATAAATACCATTTATACCAAAGATATAATTCTATAAATTGCATTCTGTTGGAGTTCTCGCGAGATATCGTAAATTCCTATCGTGTTCCTTTGATTATACATACATACAATCACATGACTTAGAAATATCTGTCAAACTAATTAAACTTTATTACGTTTATCATGTTTGCAAGCACTTCTTCTGTCATCATGAGCCTATCGCAGTCCACTGCTGGACATAGGCCTCTCCAGTGGATCGCCATTTTAGGGCAAACACCTGGAGGCTATTAACCCGTAATCGCCACACTGGGCAGACGGGTTAGGTCTCGCAGGCCGTAGCTCCTCGCTCCGGTGACGCTGCTGCCCGTCATCGGCCTGTGGTATTTAGCTACGCCATCAATCGTGATGGTTATACCGCCACCAGTCGGTAGCCAGAGCTTTGTTTGTTATTCAGCAGAATGCACCATGTGCAGGTGAGGGTGGCTTGGAGCGAAACGGTGATAGGTCGCTCCCTTACATCCCACATACTTACTAATGTAAACGTGCTTTACCAAATTGTAAATTCCCAAAAGCTCTCTTACACCTATAACGCCGAAGCATACGGCCGCATCCCTGCATGCCCTGGCCAGCCGCATATGACAAGCGGCCGGCACTCCTGGTCCGGGGAGGGCAAATACCCCTGCCCCCGGCTCCGGGCAGCAATAGAGTGCTCCCCGGGTGGACCTCGTGGAAAGGTGTGGCTGCACACACCACACCCGCCCCCGCACTTACCACTCGGGGCACGAAGGAGAGGCTCAGAGGGTAGCGTTCACTACCGTAATACCGTTGAACTAAATTGGTCATAGTATAGCAGAAGACTAGTTATAATTATCCGTCGAGGTCGTACGGTCGACGCAATAATACTAGCTAGATATATAAGACAGCTTTCAATTACTAATATCTAATTAAAATTCTCTTGTACCTTATTTCAATCACTAGTTCCAATAAAGTTTCCATTTTGTAATACAACCAATCTTCGTGGATCGTAGACACAAATTTAATTCAACTCTATGGTTTACAATTCTGAATTAGCGCTGAGACGAATCGTGAAATAAGCGATGAGTGTCGGTACCTACATCATCAGCCTATCACAGTCCACTGCTGGACATAGGCCTCTCCAGTGGTTCCAATTTGGGCAAAAACCTGCAGCTGAGTTTCTTCACCGCACCACACGTAACCGACTAAAATTCCATCCTCATCATCTCGGTGGCTGGCGATCCTCGACTGTACGTTTTATGTGGAACTTCTTGCCCCGCACCTCGGTTTTCTGGAACCAACTTCCTGCTACAGTCTTTCCGAACAGCTACGACTTGGGAACCTTCAAGAAACAAGCGTATTCATATTTAAAAGGCCGGCAGCGACCCTAAACTCGGTTAGAGCTGCGGGTGTTCATTAAGCGGTGTCGACTGCTTACCATCAGGCATCACACTTGCTCGTCTGCCGCCTCTCGCATAATAAAAAATAACCTGGAGGTATTACCCATATTCGCTACGCTGGGCAAGCGGGTTGGCGATCGCAGGGTGTAGAACCTCGCTCATCGGCCTGTGGTATTTAGCTACGCCTTTAATCATGATGGTTATTCCGCTATCAGTCGGTTGCCAGCGCCTCGTTTGTTATTCAGCAGGATGCACCACGGGCAGGTGAGGGCGCCTTCGAGCTAAAAGATGATAGGTCGCTCCCATACATCCCAAATTATCTCTATAACTTATTATTAACGCGGACTATTTTTAGCTTCAATTTCCTCCACTATGTTTTCTCGTGTAATCATTATTAATATACAATAATAAGCAGTATTGCTTTAATTACGTCACTGGATACCAGGATAATGTTATCACAATTGTTTTACTCATGGAATATCCATTAATTAATTATTGAATTAGTATTTCCGTGTTGTAGATTAGAAGTAAGTGGTTAATTAAATAAATAAATATCAGACAACATCACATATATTGCTCTAATGCCAAAGTAAGTAGCTTTTTTAAGTACTAGTGTTATGGGTATCAGAACAACGAAGATACCACAAAAAATACTTAAATACAAATATGAACTCCCAGACACAGAACAAACACAAGAATTCATTACACAAATATTTGTCTCGGGTTGGAATCAAACCCACGACCCTAATAATTATACCTAGATATATGTATATATATTTATAACTAGCTGTGCCGGCGGCGTCGCACGCGTGTATACTAGTTTCAAAAACAACGGACTTCCATAAAATGGTACCTAAATTTTAAGATAGACCTCTAGCAATACATTGGTGAAAACCGCATTCAATTCCATGCAGTAGTTTTTACCCTTCACCCTTATAACCATCACGATTGAAGGCGTAGCTAAATACCACAGGCCGATGACGGGCAGCTCGTCACCGGAGCGAGAAGCTACGACCTGCGATGGCTAACCCACCTGCCCAGCGTGGCGATTTATGGGTAAAGCCTCCAGGTGTTTTTCTAAAGCGATGAATAACTGGAGAGGCCTATGTCCAGCAGTGGACTGCGATAGGTTGATGATGACCCAGCCTGGTCGTCAAAGCTTCATTCAATAGCAAACTGCCTTTTTGTGCAAAAACGTTATTTATTCCGTAATTATCCGTGTTAAACTTTACTATGAAGTATTTTGTATCGTATCCAATTTAGAACGGATACTGAATAAAGTTTAGCTGGCGAGAATAAATTTTATTGGTCGTTTTGAGTCAATCAGATGATAATTATGGCCTCGTCCTGTGTTTACTTAGTGTGCTTGCATAGTTGGTCTAGTGCCATGATAACCAAGAGGGTTCGAATCCCGGGTAGGCTTAAAATATTACCAGATTTTTCTGCGGCGAAATTTTTCAGTTTAGATATTCGGTTTTCTATCGGTCGCATTTTATAAAGTGTGCTATGGGGTTCATTCAGTATCACAGTCCACTGCTAGACATAGGCCTCTCCAGTTGTTCGCACTTTGGCCAAACATCTGGAAGCTTTAAACATAATCGCCACGCTGGGCAGACAGGTTTGCGATCGCAGGGCGTAGCTTCTTGCTCCGGTGACGCTGCTACCCGTCACCGGTCTTTAGTATTTAGCTACGCCTTCAATTGTGATGTTTATACCGCGGTCGGTTGCCAGCGCCTCGTTTGTTATTCGGCAGGATGCACCACGGGCAGGTGAGGTTGGCTTGGAGCGAAAAGATGATAGGCCGCTCCCTTACATCCATACAGTAAGTACTTACTTAATACAATTTCTCAAAAAACTCTTTCATAACGATTTAGCTCGAAGCGTGAGGCCGAATTAGGTAGGTAGGTACATTATCGATAAAATAATAAATTACGATCTTATGAATGGGTCAGTTCAAGGTTCAAGAAATGGCGAAACGGCACCTTGCATTTTATCTAAATGAGATCATTCTATGTTAGGTAGGTATGTGTAGAGATGATGGATGAAAGTAGATTAACCAAGAAGATATACAACGAGAGGGTGAATCTAGGAACAATCATTGTTCGTAGGGGTGAATGGATCTGTTGAAAGGGGAAGACTTCGAAGTACATTCCATGGCCAAATAAAATGTGTTATCAAGAATCATTTTTACGGTAACATGTAATCATTCCGTCTTTAAAAGAGTTAGACTATTCAAAAATAAGAGACATGTATTTTTTTTATTTCTAAATTAGACCAAAAATTACCCGCTAAAGTTACGTGTGACATCAGTGGCCCTACTACAGAAAACGAAAACGATCGTTCGTTGAACGGATCGCGTATTTTTGCCCCATAAATCCCTCTCATTTGGCCCTCCCGTGTATATAAAATATATCAATTAAATCGTTGAAAATCGACGTTGACGAATTTCAGTTCGTATATTCGAACACGGGAGGGACAAATGAGAGGGATTTATGGGGCAAAAATACGCGATCCGTTCAACGAACGATCGTTTTCTGTAGTAGGGCCCCAGTAACCTCCTTCCTTCACCTCCTTAATTCCTCCTAAAGTCCTATAATTCGCGCCATATTTTTCTAACCCGGGCTTTCCCCATCCAGGCAATGCTAGCAGTTCTGCCTGATGACCAAGACCTACTTTTATTTATTTGTTATAAACTAGCTGCCTCGACGTGACTTCGTTCATGATGTAGGGCATGGCGATTTAAGAGATGTAGGGCATGGCGAATCTTCGCTCGAATTGAGCTGCCCGTCCGGGGAAGGACCTCCACCCTATAGAATACCGCAGCCAAATGACCTCCGCGTCATGTTCCTGTCAGTGAGTAGGGTTTCCGGAGCTCGTGGGGCTTGGGGTTGGGCCGACATGGCGGTGGCAACTGACAGGTTACTTGCCCGTTGTCACAGCGACTTGGGCTTCTCTCTCGCTTTCCATCAGGCGTAGGGAAGCCATTATGTCGAGCCACTATAAAAAAAAAAGATGTGCCCTGAATTAATAATGAATTAAATTAATGAAAATCGACTTTGACAAAGTTTAGTTCGTAGGGGCCCTGGGCTGTTGATGGATTGGTTATCAGGTGCACGATAGTAATATCTATCTTAAAGATAATAACAAAAAACTGCACCGTTTATGGGCTAACATGTAAGTATACCAGAAGGTAACGAAGGCACGACTTTGCCCGTTTCAGAACATCGATAATGATGTAAAAAATGCATTGAATCTACTTTAGAAATGAACTAATCTACGTCGACCAGTTTGATTCAGTGACACTGAATGCTGCCTGGGATGTAAGGGAGCGACCTATCACCTTTTCGCTCCAAGCCATCCTCACCTGCCCGTGGTGCATCCTGCCGAATAACAAACGAGGCTCTGGCAAACCGACTGGTGGCGGTAAAACCATCACGATAGAAGGCGTAGCTAAATACCAAACGCCGATGACGGGCAGCAGCGTCACCGGAGCAAGAAGCTACGCCCTGCGATCGCCGACCCGCCTGCCCAGCGTGGCGATTATGGACATATCCTCCAGAAGTTTGCCCAAGGTGGCGAACAACTGGAGAGGCCTATGTCCAGCAGTGGACTGCAATAGGCTGATGATGATGATGATGATGAATGCTGCCAGTGCTGCTCCTGATACAGTGGTCACAAGTTCAATTCCCGCACAATACCTAAACAACTAACTAGAAAATATCTTAGCCAGATATTTTATAGAGAACGGGCAAGTAACTGTTCATTTACCTGTCAGTTGCCACCGCCATGCCCGGCCCGACCCTGACCCACGAGCTCCAGAAACCCTACTCACCGGAAACATGACCCGCAGGTAATTGGCTGCGGTATTCTATAGGGCGGAGGGCTTTCCCCGGAAGGGCCGCACAATCCGCCCTACATCTCTTAAAAATTTCTGCCAGGAGTCCCATACTATCACAAAAATGAATGAAATTACAATTATTTGACATTTATTTATTTGACATTTTTTATTACTTAGATTGTGACATGTGTTACAATTATTTATTAGTATGATGGATTATTACTATTATTTACCTTTGACATAACTTTAACTTGCTTTTTCGTGTACCTTATTTGTAATTGATGTCGAAATCATTATTGTATTGTATTCTTGACCTACCCATATCGAATAGGTACTGTCTAATTATTGTGTGTACAACCTTTTATATTTATTTTGTAAGCGCTTTGGATAAACAATCTGTTAGCTTATAAAATGTGTGTGAATAAATAAATAAATAAATAAAATAGATCGCGTTAATGGATCAACAATCCAATTTCAGTGATCTATACTTATCTAGTAGTAAGTATAGTTGAGTGCATGCGCTGCGTAGGAGTGAGTGCTGTCGCGCCAATTTATCAGGCCCTTCGAACCTTCTGCGCACGCGGCGATTCGGCGTAGGGACGGAGGCTCTACTTAGCTGTTAGCGAGTAAAGTCATCTTAAATGATGCCCTTCTTGGAGCACTACGGATGCTTTCGGGTAGTCCGTTCCAGAGCCTGACTGCTTGCACGCAAAAGGAGTTGGAGACGAAGCTCGAGTGGTGTAAAGGAACGGCTAGGAGAGAGTTGCTTGAAGAGCGAAGCTGCCGAGTGTGTGTCGAGCTCAGAAACTGAAACATAGATTTAAGATAGGTGTGGATCGTGAAGAATAGAGTAAAGCGTACAGAGAATATGAATTTGACGACGTAAAGAAATAAGCAACCAGTGAAGATTTTTATTAACATTTACATATATTCCTTCATTTGCATAAAGCGTCCTTACCTGAACCCGAAGTCTATTCAATGCCTTCCAGATTGACCACGTCAAGCTTTCCCGAGGGAGTATATAAAGAGGTGGGGCATTGAGCAGTCCATTTAGACACTCTTGTCTGGTACGCATTGGAGATAGGCTGATGATGATGATGATTGACTCTTAAAGTGATTCAGGTTTTTTTTTTATTGCCTTTAGTGGCAGACGAGCAGGCGGCCTGTCTGATGTTAAACAGTAACCGCCGCCCATGAACACCAGAAAAAAGGTTCCCAGGTTTCCATATTATGACAAACAAATTTGCTCGGCCTAAGTATGGAACTCCTTGCCAAATTGTTCTCCTAGATATACTCGCATAATCTTCGGTGTTCAAGACAAGAACGAATCGGTTTCTGCTTTATAAGCGCAGTCCATCACAAGTTTCAATATCATTTAATACTTTGACTGCCGAGAAACTAGACACAATAGAAAAACTATTGTTTGTCGGTCACCGGTGACCGTCATGGCGTTCAACGTGTATTAAACTAATTGTGCCCAAGCCCAAAGCCATTTTGAATTTAAAAAAAACCAACAGTATTATTAACTTTATGAGCATTTAAATCCATGAATAGTTTTATTGGTTTACTATAGATAAGTGCTCTATATTATGCTCTCATGGCCAAATTAAGTAGTCATATATCTCAAGAGTCGTGACTTACACATTCATTAATAAACTATGATAGATCTATCTAACTATCTATGCTATACAAATAAAAGATTAAGCTGTGCGTATCAAAACCGCCAATTAAATCATTATTATAGGCGAAAAGTTATGAATTAGAAGTAGAGTAAGTAGAGTAACCTTCTCTGTATTTGCGGGTGAGCTGTAAAAGCGTGTAAGTTAAAATTAAAAATATTTTTACTTCATGAAAATCGACAGCGTAGACAACTGAATAGGAAAAGAAGAGCATCTCCTTCAACATCCACTTTTTCTAAAGAAATGTGATCTAATATGATAACCAGCAACCGCGTATAGGTAGTACGCCGTTTTTTTTATTAATTAATATGATAGATTAATTAATATGTTGTTGGGGGAGCGGAAGGTTCTAAATAATACGCCCACATTAAAATTATCTGATGTAAAGTATTTGAATACTGTTATAAATCTACTATTTATTATTTGTCATGTCAAACCCTGTCAAACTATTTTGACGTTCCGTTTGGTGTGCTATTCTTTAGATCATTTACAGAGCAAACTTTTTACTAGTCTAGTTTATTTGACTGGCTCGGTGGCTCAATTGGCAGTGACCTCTGCCTTCTGAGCCAAGGGTCGTGGGTTCGATCCCCACACATTACAAACATTTGTGGGAATGAACATGTCTGTTTGTATTGGTCTGGGTGTTTTCTATGTATAATAATGTATTTATTTACAAAAAAAAAGTATCTAAGTAAGTTTATCAGTTGTCTAGTACCCATAGCACATGTTTCGGCTTAGTTTGGGGCTAGATGGCGCTGTGTGGCCCAGGGTGGCATGTCTTGGGTTATTTATTTATTTATTTAGATTATAGCGAGCGTTAATAAAACACCCAATTCATATTACGGAGTATAGGTAAATTAGGCGCGCCGAACGGACAACAGAAAAGAAAAATATTTTTCCTAGAACACCCAATTGCGGACTAATATAGCAAACTTTCTTTCCCCATGTCGGTTTCTTTATGCAGAAATACCCAACCATACTAACCTAGCTACCTAACTTACGTTCACCAAACGTTATAAACGAAATTGACAAATCGTGAGTTACCCGCTTCCTCCGTTCGCCGTAAGCAGATGAGCCAATTCATACAACACGAACACACACACACAAGATGAGCAAAACACTTTTAATCAGTGCAGTATATAAGCTATCGTCGGTTCTTGCAACCTCACTTCGGTATCATCTTCTTAGCTGATCTCTTGTATCGAGGTTCGTTAAGTTACTTAAAATTGAATTATTAATTCAGTCAGTAAAATGACAAGTGCAACCGTCTCTCTCTGGTGTCCAAGGAAACCACGAAAATGTAACACCCGATTGTGTTGTTACTTTTGTGAAATATTTAAAAAAAACAGGCTTCAATGGTGACAATTATACAACTTATAATTATACAACGTATGGTTACAACTAGGAAGTACATCCTTTCAAACAAAAAAAAGAATTTTCCATATCGGTTCACAAATTCTCGGAGAACGACCTATCGAATACAAAAAAAGTTTTTCGTGTTTGCCATTTGGCTACAGAATCCTAAAGTTCAAGAATGTATTAAATGACTAAGTGCCAATCCCATGCTTTTTATGTATAGTATGCAGGGCCGTCTTAAGTATATTCGGTGCCGGGGGGCCGGACTCAACCTGCGCCCTCGTGGGGGACCTGCGCCGTGCCGCCCCGGCAGCGCATGGCAGGCGCCCCTGGGCGCCCTGCACCCGGGTGCACCGCACCCCTTGCACCCCCTGGGAGAGACGGCCCTGCGGCCCTGATATTATGTAATACATTCGACCGGGAAACCATTATTTGTAATTGCAATACAATTTATCTTTTCAGGACCTTGTGGGAGGAAGAAAACTACATCAAATATGAAGGTAAGTCATTTCTTAAGTTAGTTATTTTATTTAAGACTTATAAAATTCCAATTTAGAGGTCCCAGATTAATCAAATCCATTTCATTTGATGAAGATTGATAGGTATGTAGGTGTATTTACCTATGTACAAACCAGTATAAACAGAAGAACAGACAGATTTTTTCTGCAATCATTCTCTATCACCGTTTCATAGCCTCTTCAGAAAATTACAGTTGCTCTACCTTTCTTTGGTTGTCTGGAAGTTTGTCTGAAAGAGATCGCTTGCTAGCTTTCTTTTCTTTCTTTCTATCCCTCTATCTTTAACCCTAAATTTATTTCTAGAAAAATATTCAATGTCCTACTTACCTACAGACACTTATTTACTGCTTTTTTTTATATCTTTTGACTACCTATACTCTAGGTGTTCTACGTAAAGATATTTCAATGAATACAAAAACTCAAGTATTTTACCTACTGTTTCCTTTATTCCAGATCCTCATACTGTGTACAGCTGTTATTGCAGCATTAGCAGAACCCCCTGTTAACAACCGGTAAGTGTTTTATTTACAAAGCGCCATCTAGTCCCAATCTCGCATCCAGCACTTGCCAGCCGTCCTGCGCACTGTACTGTCCAGGTATTGAATGTCATAGGCAGCCTCCACTATCACTGAACCAAGCTGGTTTTAAAGCTATCGGAGTAATGTTTTAAACTTTTGAACTATTTTTTGGTTCGTCCCATTGTTCCCTTATGAGAAGAGACTCAGAATTTAACTTTTTTCAGTTACCTACCTCCCGGACAAGGCGGCTTCGGACCCTCACAGACGTACGGACCCCCCGGCGCTGGCTCAGGGTTCGGCGGGCAGAGGCAGACTGATGCTGTTTTCAGGTTTCTTACACATACTGTATTACCATCTACCATTCAAGTCCGTGTGGCTTCCAGATTTAGAAAAGGACCACCCCATCTCATCCCGAAGGTATCTCAGGAAACGGGCAGCAGCGCTCTGCGATCGCCAACCCGCCTGCCCAGCGTGGCGATTATGGGTATATCCTCCAGATGTTTGCTCTAAGTGGCGAACAACTGGAGAGGCCTATGTCCAGCAGTGGACTGCGATAGGCTGATAATGATGATGACTACCATCCAAATTAAAATTGTTCCGTCTGGAGTGCCTATAGAAATACAATAGCAAATACTCCTTGCGAAGCTAAGGCTTGGTAACAGTTATTTCTCATATTTTTTGTTTTTTACGATAGGGCATTGCCTCACAATGCCCCCTAGCAGCTAAGGCGGTGTGTTTAACAAGTTAAAAGTATGTTATCAGCCTGCAAACGTTCACTGCTGGACATAGCCGCCCCCCCCCCCCCCCCCCCCCCCCCCAATGACAATTGTCAATGGGGGGATTCGCCTAAGTTACCTCGCTTGGTAGGCGGGTTGGTGACCGCAGTAGGTTATTATTTGTACCCAGGTAAACGCTGCTGCCCCTTTCCCGATATTCCTTAGTCGTCTTCTACGACACACACGGGATAAGATGGGATTATCCTATTCTAAATCCAGACACCACGTGTTCGTATTTTTTGGTGTTTTTAAGGTAGGGCATTGTGTCACAATGCCCCCCTAGCTACGGCCGTCAGTTTGACAAGTTAAAAAAAAATCTCTATCCAACAGAAGCCGTCCATCATCATCATACGACGCGCCGACCTTCAACAGCCGCTCCAGCCGCCCCTCCAACCAATACATACCTCCCACGTCCCAATTTGGAGCCCAGACTCCTTCCTCTCAATACGGTGCCCCAGGCCTGAACCAGGCCCCATCTTCTCAATACGGAGCCCCTGGTCTCAACCAAGGCAGGCTTCAAGCTCCTTCTTCACAGTACGGCGCTCCTGGTCTAAACCAAGGCAGGCTTCAGGCTCCTTCCTCCCAGTACGGCGCTCCTGGCCTCAATCAAGGCAGACTTCAAGCTCCCTCTTCCCAATACGGCGCCCCTGGAAACCTGCAGGCTCCTTCGTCTCAATACGGAGCTCCTGGAAGCCAAGGCCCGTCTTCTCAGTACGGCGCACCAGGAATTGGACGTCAGCAGGGCAGACCGTCGGAGCAGTATGGTGCCCCTGGATTCGGTGGTGTCGGAGGTGAGGATTGCACATCATTATACTGCAAACGTCCACTGCTGGACATAGGCCGGGAGGTGAATAGCCTTAGTCACCACGCTTGGCAGGTGGGTTGGTGATCGCAGTAGGTTTTATTCGTACCCAGGTAGACGTTGCTGCCCGTTTCCTGACATTCCCTTGGTCATCTTCTACAACACCGACAATATGAGATAGGATGGCCCTGTTCTAAATCCACAAGTATTTAGTATTTTAAATGCTTTGTCTGTTTTACTAAGAGAGGTAGGGCGTAGCGAATCTTCGCTCGTATTGAGCTGCCCATCCGGGGAAAGACCTCCACCCTATAGAATACCGCAGCCAAATGACGTCCGGGTCGTGTTTCTGCTGGTGAATAGGGTCTCTGGAGCTCGTGGGGGGTTAGGGTCGGCCGGCATGGCAACTGATAGGTAACTAACCAGTTACTTGCCAGTTGTCACAGCGACTTGGGCTTCTCTTTGGCTTTCCATCAGGCGTAGGGAAGCCATTATATCGAGTTACTATAAAAAAAAACTGAAATGTTGTTTATAGAATAGCCTAAAGCCTGGGGAACGACATAGCCAGTTTTTAGTAGGAATACAGGCGAGATGCCGCGGTCTATAGCTTATTTTCATACTAAAATTATGACTCCAAAACACGAAACTATTTATATCTAAATTCTTATAAACTCTTGCAGGTGGTCAGCAATACTCTCAGGGTGGTTTTGGAGCAGCTCAGAGCAGGGCTTACTTACCGCCTGGAGGAGCCTCAGGACGAGGAGGGTACGGAGGAGCGTCAGGACGAGGAGGGTACGGCGGTGATGACGACAGCAATGGCGTAAGTGAATCTTTTACTGGATTATGGTAGAGAATCTAAGGATCAAGCAACTAGACCTACAGCCTACTAGGTCTGAAAGATATGTCTATGGTTGCTATAGTACCTATACTTTTTGTTGCTGTTGGTAGCAGACGAGTTGGTGGCCACTAAGCCTGAGGAGGGACTTTCCCTCTTTGTGTGTGTTCTATCGATTGTACAACGGGTTCTGGGGCCCTACTACAGAAAAAGAAAACGATCGTTCGTTGAACGGATCGCGTATTTTTGCCCCATAGATCCCTCTCATTTGTCCCTCCCGTGTTCGAATCAATCGTTTTCGTTTTCTGTAGTAGGGCCCCTGTTCTGAAGAATTATTCGAATTGATGCCAACAGCTTCGTCTTACCATCGCACCGCACGCCACCGGCAGGGTGTTCATCCTCACACGTTGAGACATAACTGGTCACGCACGGTCCGATTTCGGAGGAATTTCCTCCCGCGAACGTTGCGTTTGTGGAATGAGCTCCCTGCACAAGTTTTCTCAGGGGAATACAGTATGGGGCGCTTCAAGTCTAATATAAATAGGTTTTTAAAGGGTCGTTGGTGTGTTGGTCTGGTGTTACGGGCGTTCATGAGCTGCGGTGACCGCTTACCATCAGGCGGGCCGGCAGCCATTTTGTTAACCCTAGTAGTATAAAAAAAAGACGAGCGGGCCTGTCTGATGTTAAACAGTAACCGCCCATGAACATCAGCAATGCCGGGCACAGCCATGCCGCTGCCTACCATAAAGAAAGAGCTCTCTTTTTAGACTATGTTTAAAGAAGTTCATCATCAGCCTACCGCAGTTGGACAAACATCTGGAAAGCCTCCAGGTGTTTCCCATAATCGCCATGCTGCCCTGCATGCCCCCTGTTCATGCGGGTTGGCGAACGCAGGTGTATAGAAGATAGTTTAGTATAAATCCCTTTTCGACTAAGTAGAGTCTCTTCTTCGCTCTCCATCAGACGTCGGTAGCTGTCTATGTTGTGTTAAAAGTCATTAAAGAGAAATCTTGCTGACTCCTCCGGTACCAAATCTAGCCATAAGTAGTACTTATACATTGAGTTAAGGGTCCTTTCTTGCAAGAAGATGTTAATTAACATTCACCATCTTTCAGGAACCAGCCAACTACAGCTTTGAATACATGGTGAAGGATGACCAGTCCGGCAACGATTTCGGCCACAGGGAGTCCAGGCAGGGAGACAGGGCCGAGGGCTTGTACTACGTTCTGCTGCCCGATGGCAGGAAGCAGGTTAGTTACCTCTAAGTCAACTGGATTCTAAGTCTCTTAGTCAGTTAGATTGCTTCCTTTGAATATCATCATCATCATCATCATCAGCCTATTACAGTCCACTGCTGGACACAGGCCTCTCCAGTTGTTCGCCTTAGGACAAACATCTAGAGGATATACCCATAATCGCCACGCTAGGCAGGCGGGTTGGCGATCGCAGGGCGTAGCTTCTCGCTCCGGTGACGCTGCTGCCCGTCATCGGTCTGTGGTATTTAGCTACGCCTTCAATTGTGATGGTTATATCGCCACCAGTCGGTTGCCAGCGCCTCGTTTGTTATTCGGCAGGATGCACCACGGGCAGGTGAGGTTGGCTTGGAGCGAAATGATGATAGGCCGCTCCCTTACATCCTTTGAATATAACTAATATCTATCTATCTATTTATTTGCAGACTGTGGAATACGAAGCCGACCAAGATGGTTACAAGCCGAGGATCTCGTACGAAGATACTGGTCTTGGACTTGGTGGCTATGACAGAAACAGCCAAAGTCGGGGTTCTGACTACCAGAACCAGGGAGGGCCATATTAATTCAACGGAATCGTATAAGTAATTAGGGAAATTGTATCTTCGGATAGAATGGAAACGAAACGACTACATTCAGTCAAATATTCGATTCGAATTGTCAAAGTTTTCAACAGCCTTGGAGCTTATGTCAAGCATCCGATGCGAACTGTCATCATTCTCGAAAACAAATGTCGAATTGGAAAATGTCTGATGGAGTTTTCGAATCTGAATTGATAACGGAGTTTCAATTTCCCCTCGCCAACCTACCTGTGTTCAAGTCAATGGAATGATAACAATTTGTTTGTGATTATAGGTTTATTGCATATTTTTTTAAAAGGCCCATCCCGGGGGGGCGAAGCAAAAAGATGGTTTGTGCATAGATGGGATACGAGTTAGAAAAATTATGTAGGAGCATTCGTGTACCTACGAAGCCTCCGAGATTTGTCATCGTGCTCGGTGACTGCTGAGCGATGTCCCATCTAGTTTTGTAAGTGATGAAAACTTTACAAGTGCGTTGTAGTTCTTGTACAAAGTTTAAGGAACACTTGTCACAATGTATGGAAATCGCTATGGCCGCTACAACGCCATCTGTTGTTAGCCAGCGAAACTAGTGAAGTAGATGTCTCTAGATATCCTACGAATTGTTTTGTCTATTAGCCCCTGGGGAGGCTCCATTCAAAAAGTAAAATAAAAGAAAGAGGCTATTAATACAAACAAATTGCTATCCAAATATTTTATTAGAATTTTTATGTTGTAATTTAATAATAAGTATTGATATTGTACGACGACTTTTCGCTGTGTCAAGGATTTTGGCCATATTTTATATGCTTTTTATTAGTCATATCATAGAGGCTTACTGCTAAGTACCTACTTTAATAATGCTAATCCAATTTTATTTAATCTAAAAATGTATGTATTATTATGTAAGTGTATAAATTATTAATATAACAACGGCCAGTTTACCAACGATGTCTATAATACATTATTATAATAAAACTATTTTCATTTCTAGATAACAAGGAAAACTCATTTGTAAAAGGTAAACAATGCTAATGTATTTATAACTATGGCAAACCCACCTACTTATTTACTATTTAAATTAAGTATGTATTGCCTCAAGCGTTTTTGACCTTTTTCCCAGTCTAATTTATATATTTCTTACATAATAATTATGACTATAATAGACGAGTACCAATTTATGTGCAAAATAATAATTATTGTAAATACTGATTAATAAAATATATTTTGTACGAAATATTTTCTATTTTTATTGTATTTTAAACCAGAGTAAATGTCGGTATGCATCGCTGCCACTTGGGGGAGGAACAGGGTATGTGGGACTCCCCTGCCTCAAGATGGTGGTGGGGCAGGGCATACCCGCTAAAATTTAAGGGGTAGTGCCATGGGGTCTTAGGAACAAAATCTGCCATGACCCTACAAGCACCCACTGCTTCTAAACCTTTATTTAGATCGATTTTCTCATTATACGGATTTACGTAGAACAGTAGTTATCTAACTCTTACATTTACTATTTTACAACTTTTTGGGCGTATGTAAACACAGTCGTATACCAATTAAAAAGCAATAATTACTCAGTCGTAAAATCCTTACGTAATGATTAAAAGAACAATGAGCAGTAAATTCTAACCAGATAATATTCATTTTTGTGACCCCATACAAGTACTTGAAAGGAACTTGATTTTACAATGAATTATGTTAGTAATCGTAAAAGATCTGTATGGTCTAGAGAACATATCAAACACCTTCTCGAATGTTAGCTTTTTGCGAAATTGACTACAGCGCCACCTAGCGAATTAAATAAAAATAAAAGAATTAAAGACACTTGGCAAATGCACAACCTCAGTGCAAAGCCATTTAAAAAAAAAAATCCCCGGTGATGATCAGAACTAAAAGTAATAAAATCCTGTGCACCATTTACGTATTAGGTACATTAAGACACTATCATAGTTAACTATATCAACCATAATCGATAAGGGTAAATCTATTTCTTCTAGATAGGTGTATAGCTAAAGCATTGTACTCGAGCTGAGTCTTATGCATTAAACATGGACATAAGGTTTAATAAGAGCGATTTATAAAGGAAAAAACGCATTTTTTGTACGCCTAGGAGACAAGAAAAATAAAAAGCAACGGAATGCCTATGAAAAACTTAAATACCTACTTTAAAGTATTTCTATCGGTCCATGATCACGTTCCGTCGATTATCTGTGCGTCCCGTTTATTAAAAATGCTACTGTCAAAAGCATACAACTGTCATATTGACTGTCAAACAAAACAAATGTCATTTATTTAACAGAGGTCGGGTCGATGTTTGCCGCATGCATGTGATAACAGTTATCGTGTATATTTAATCGTAATTTTCGCGTTAGTATCGCTAAATGTGGGCGTTGAGATGCCCGTGCAGTGTATGGTTTCAATGTGACGATTTTCGTAATAAAAATCTAACTTAAAACAGATTTGGGTGTACCGTGTCACAGAGGATACATATTTTTCCTTGTTTTCTGCTACATTTCTTCCATCTCGTCTACAATCTAATTTGTATTACACAAGTGAGTATATTTCCTCATTACTTTACCGTGAAATATATAACTTGCGGTATTAATTTCCTAGATATGATGAATAAAATATAGTCGTAGTTATAGTTTCTTCTATGGTGTAATACACATGAAATGCATGGTAAGTATCATTATATAAAATGCTACTTTCAAAACCCAGCATATAAAACGATATCAATCATTTATAATCAGATGAATACTTTGTTTTCTCATTACCTTTTTTGTTGTTACCAGGTCAAACAGTTTTATAACTTAAGGTATTCATTTTATATTAGTTTCTTAATTTTAATAGCAAATCAGTGGACTTGTACCTCAAATCCATGATGTAAATATCATATTGTTGTGTTTATTCCAATTTATCAAAGAATTCACCTTACTACTGTAAGAGCATCCACCTCATTCATATGTCATCAGTATCAACAGACTGCAAACATCCACCATGGGACATAGGCTTCCCAATATGACAATTGACATTTAAGGGATTTTTTTTTTTTTTTTTTAAACCCAAGACATGCCACGCTGGGCCACACAGCGCCACCTAGCCCCAAACTAAGCCGAAGCTTGTACTATGGGTACTAGACAACTGATAAACTTACTTAGATAAATTTTTTTTGTAAATAAATACATATTATACATAGAAAACACCCAGATCAATACAAACAGACATGTTCATGAACACAAATGTTTGTACTGTGCGAGAATTGAACCCACGACCCTTGGCTCAGAGGGCAGATGTCACTACCAAATGAGCCACTGAGCCTCTATACTCACTCCATATCATAGCTTTGTTTGTGTTTACTTTAGACTAGCGCCCCCCCCTGCGGGTGTTTCAGATAAACAATTTTAAACTAAATGTTTTCTAATAAAAAAAGAATTATTAAAATTGATCCAGTACTTTTTGAGTTTATTTCTTACATACAAAAATACAAATCTTTCCTCTTTATAATGTTAGTGTACATGGCCGTCTCTGCCAGGGGATGCAATGGGTGGAGTGCACCCGGGCGCCGTATATACTTAAGACGGCCCTGTTAGTGTAGATTACTCATTCAAAGGTACTATTGAGTTTCTCTTCTTCTGGGCCATATTCTCAAACATTATCATGCATTGTGTGAACACACAGGTAATATTAATATATCATATCAAATGTTTCAACATAAATTGAGCAGCACACTACCCACTTAATTATTTCTGTTATGCCTAAAGGTTGACTGGTAGAGAATGCCTACGCGGCATTAAGTTCGCCTTTTGTACTTTATTTTTTTATATTGTGCAATAAAGATTAAATAAATAAAAAGTACCCAAAAACCTATAGGCTTTTGGGCACTGTGCGTCTGTTAAGTTAAGATATTGGTCTGTATTTTGTATCCATCACAAACTTTATGATTTTAGTGATAATGTCTTAGTTACACAATGTAGGTAGTTTGAAGGTTAATCAACACCTTATATTATTATAAAATATTCTTTATTTCTTTTCTAGCATCATGAACTTTGAAAAAGATTGAAGATACCACAAAAACATTCATTCATTCACAATATTGAAGATATCCCAAAGTAAAACTAACATAATCAAAAGAAGCACATGAAAAAAGTACAAAATGCATTTCAAGTACTTTTGTACTAACCTGAAAATTATCATTTCACATTATTGTCAAAAGATTGTAAGTGGTTTGTGATTGTCTCTTGGTGTAGTGGTCGCAGGTGATAACGAAAAAGTCCCGGGTTGGAATCCTGAGTCAGACAAAGACTTGTTACTGGCTTTTCTTGTAAAGAAATTACTCAGTAGCAGGAGACTGTTCTGTATGGATTCAACTTAAGGACCCTAAAAAAATGGGCAAGCGCGAGTCGGACTCCTTGATCCTGATTTTCATAGCGAGCATAAAAAGGCAAAAAATATAATGATACGAAAAAAAACAAGACAGCGAAATAAAATAAAAACTTTATTTATATTAGATCCATTAAAATAAATTAATCCTTTATCCCCACTACACTCATTGTACTTACTCTTGTAATTATTCATATAATTAACTATGTTATCATGAACCCATTTCCTCTTTATCTAGGTTTCGTATTTGCATAGCTGTATTCATTGCGAATGACACACATTAATGGTGTTTAATGACTGCCACTGATTCAATGGAGTCATAATTTTTTATCTGTACGTTTGAATGTTGAATTAAATGCGGTTTTCACCATTGTATTAAAATTAAAAAATTAAATAACCCGAGACATGCCACACTGGGCCACACAGCGCCACCTAGCCCCAAACTAAGCCGAAGCTTGTACTATCGGTACTAGACAACTGATAAACTTACTTATATACATTTGTAAATAAATACATATTATTCATAGAAAACACCCAGACCAATACAAACAGATATGTTCATGCACACAAATGTTTGTAATGTGTGGGAATCGAACCCACGACCATTGGCTCAGAAGGCAGAGGTCACTACCGATTGAGCCACCAAGTCAGTCAAAGTCAGTATTGCTAGAGATCTAACTTAAAATTTAGGCACCATTATTTGGAAGTCCGTTATTTTTGAAACCCGATATCCATTCGTTGCGACGTCCCTGGCACAGCTAGTATATAATATAGCATGTATAATGTTTTATGTCCCAGTTAGTTTTGTGTTTAACAAACATAAGGCAAACTCAGTCACTGCGTCATTCAATCATATTTAAAATTGTGCACCCATTTTTACATTTCTAGTAGAGCAGTTTCTTCGTCGGGCTACGTTCGAAGTCGAGCTACTAAAAAAAATGAGTTTTTTTTTTATAGTGGCTCGACATAATGGCTTCCCTACGCCTGATGGAAAGCGAGAGAGAAGCCTAAGTCGCTGTGACAACGGGCAAGTAACTGGTCAGTTACCTGTCAGTTACCACTGCCATGCCGGCCCAACCCTAACCCCCCATGAGCTCCGGAAACCCTACTCACCAGCAGCAACACGACCCGGAGGTCATTTGGCTGCGGTATTCTATAGGGTGGAGGTCCTTCCACGGACGGGCAGCTCAGTTCGTTTATGAACCGATTTTGACGTTTTTTTTTCTGGTTGCAGATGACAGTGATGGTGAAACGATGGTACCGTTCCCGAAGGAACCAGGTTGTGGTGATCCTGATTTTGCTCTCCTGTCTGATATACTACACGACGACAAGCAACTGGGACGAACCGGGATTGAACTTGGATATCACCAGACGGTAAGCAGTGGCTTGATGTGACGAGAGATATGGTCGAGGGTGAGGGTAGGGTACATTGTCGAGCAACGTATGCCCTCTGAGCCTCTCCTTCGTGCCCCGAGTGGTGAGTGCGGGGGCGCGATCCACTCATAAGGGCGTAACGGTTTGGTGGGTGCAGCCACACCGTTGCACGAGGTCCGCGCGCGGAGCACCCTATTGCTCCCCGGAAGCCGGGGGTAGGGGTATTTGTCCTCCCCGGACTAGGAGTGCCGGCCGCTTGTCATCTGCTGCTGGCCAGGGCATGCAGGGATGCAGCCGTATTCGGCGTTACCCGTGTCCCTGCAACTTGCTGCCCACTGGCGACACAGGGGGGTTTAGTGGGTATGCCCTCCTATTTTGGGAGGTGTGAGTGTCACATACCATGTCACCTCCCCCCGGAGATGGCATGACGGTGCGACGCCCTTGCAGGGTGCATGTGCTGTTCATATAGTGTTATACCATCTCGTATTACCACATGTATGCAAATAAAAAATTTGAATTTGAATTAATGCATTCCCCTCTAGTAAAAATATGGGTACATTGTTGAATGGAAAGAATGTGGTTGAAATGGTTTGCACCGAGTCTGATTTGAGGGGTGTTATAAGTTTGACGTGTTTCTCTGTCTGTCTGTCTGTGTGTGTGGGTGTGTGTGTGTCATCGTAGCTCCAAAACGGGTGAAGCCATTTTGATTTAGTTTTTTTTTTGTTTGAAAGATGATCATTAAAGTATATTAATAAAAAATCAATGAACAGCCTTGGTCCGTCCACTGCTGAACGTAGGCCTCCTTTAATTCACGCCACATTTCTCTATCGCGGATTCTTAAGTTTGTTTAATCAAAATTGGTTCAGCCGTTTGAGTTACGAAGTTGATTGGGTCGAGGGTTTAGAATTTTTAAAATTGTGGTTCTTACATTGTTGAAATGTAGGTATGTAATGATGTGCATTTTCAATTATGTTTTTTTTTCATTCTGTGTAAATGTGTTCTTGGCAAAGATGTATGAAAGATAATGACTTTTGTACCAACTGTACTTGAGAGGCCTATGAGGATAATTATTAGGTACTGCTAAACGGTAAGAAGCATGATATTCCTAAAAAAGTACTAATAGTATCAAGTTTGCAACTAAAATAAGCCAAACCAATACATCCTACTTGTAAAAACCTAAAGAAATTGCCACTAAATCTAAATTTTAAGAGAGGTAGGGCATAGCAAATCTTCGCTTGAATTGAGCCGCTCGGGGAAGGACCTCCACCCTATAGAATACCGCAGCCAAATGACCTCCGGGTCGTGTTTCTGCCGGTGAGTAGTGCGGAGCTCGTGGTGGGTTAGGTTGGGCAATAACAAATAGACACAATAGACAACACACAGAAAAGGAGAAGAAGAAACAAATGGAAACATACATTTCAACTTTACAACTTTCACATGGAAAACAAATATAAGAAAAATAAAATAAATAAGACATAAACAAAACAATGTTACAAAAAAGACCGGACGCAGGGTTGTGACGCCCAATGCAAAAGAGCCTCACTCAGCATTGAACCGTGGCCCGCGTAGCGAACCACGGCGCTGGTTTTCGGTGAGTGAGTTACTTACGTGTCATGTAAATAACCTTGGGAAGTAATTGCAACTGTGAAGTGAAGATAATCAGTTTGTAACATACATATTGCAACACGTAGAAAATTGCAGTTAGCTCTCAAAAAGGTCTCGCTAGCGAATTGTGTAAGTTTTTGTTTATGAAAGAGGGGGCAAACGGGCCTGAAGGTCGCTTGATGGCGAAGTGAATCACTTCAGCCCATGGAGCATGGATGAGAGCGCAAGTTTATAAAATAAAAAAATAAAAAAGATAAAAATAAAAATCATTTATTTCAGGCACAATTGCCCATATTAAATAATAAAAATTACAATCAATGTTAATCAAATGTCAATAATCAATTAATAATTTCAAAAATAACATAAAATAGAATCAAGACAACATAAATACATAGAATCATACATTACAATTAAAATAAAATTCAAATCACATAAAATTAAATTAAATCCAATTATACAAAAAAGAAACATTAAAAGACATTTAAAATTAAAAGGCATAAAATAAAATACAAATTCGGGACAGCGAGTACAACAAAAATGGGGACATCGAGTACACAACAGAGACAGTATAAGCACGGGTATAGGTACACTATTATCGCTGCATAGCGTTAAGGCCAATCCAGTGCCTCAGTAATGGCGAGTCCCATCTGTCCATCAATTTTATACCACTAGGGTGGCAAACAAGCCTACGGCCCGCCTGGTGTTAAGCGGTTACCGCAGCCTATGGACACCTGCGACACCAGGGGTATGACACGCTCTTTGCCGACCCTTTAAAACACCTTTTTGAGGGTCCTTCAAAAAGGTGTGTTAATTATTATTAACATTTACAGTCTATTGACTGTAGTGTCGGGGGGAGAGTCTGTGACCCTTTGTAACACATCCACCAATAATTAAATCGGCTCACTGCCGTCCACTGCTGAACGTAGCCCTCCCCTAGAACGTCAACCATTCCGCTCCGGCCGCATTCACTAACTCAAACTTGATCTATTAGTACTTGCATGTCTTAGTTTTTAATTTTTCTAATTTATGTGTTCCTTTTTATTGGTAACACTGACAGATTTTTCTTATACTTTGTCGCATTTCTAATAATGAAAGGTGCTAAAATATAGAGAAAAGAACTAACCTCATTTTAAGTAGGTCCAAGATCCCGCTATACAACGACCTTCACAGAGATGTTTATATGATCCAATCAATTAACAGTCCTAGTCCGCCCACTGCTGAACGTTGGCCTCCTTTCTTATTCTGGATTTCTCTATCCCGTTTGGCCCCATTCAGCAAATCACGCTCTGTAAAATGTTTAACATTTCAAAACAATTTTAGCACCTATCATTCGCATGTTATTTCTAACTAATTACCACGCTTTTAATGTAATTTGTGCACCTTTTGTTTCTAGTACTGTAACAGTAGAACAGTTTTCCGGTAGAATTGTAGATGACTTCGATGAATCTTCCGTTCGCTTGGCTAACCTTAAAAGGTAATGGTCGCTTAACTTAGTACGGAACCGACAGGGATGTTTTGACATGTGGGCGTTACTGTCAAAAAAAGTAAAGTCAACGTCAGGAGTGACATTTTGTTCTGATATTTTGACATGTGGGCGAAAGTCAACGTCAGGAGTGACATTTTGTACTGATATTTTGACACGAGGGCATTACTGTCGAATAAAAATGTCAAAGTCAACGTCAAAAGTGACGTTTTGTACTGATATTTTGACACGAGGTCGTTACTGTCGAATAAAAATGTCAAAGTCAACGTCAAAAGCGATATTTTTTACTGATATTTTGACTCGAGGGCGTTAGTGTGAAACAAAAATGTCAAAAATCCACCTCAAAAGTGACAGTTTGTGAGAAGACGAGCGTTAAAACATCTTTGTCGGTCTGTGATAACATTGAAGTGCTAATGCGTACACGCACATTGCGGCCCAATGAAGTGGGCGTGGCTTAAAATTTTTACCAAATAAGGTATTTGACAGGCTAATCAATCTAGGTATTTGTAATTAATGTGTTAGGCATAGTCAAAACGAAACTTCAATGGATTTAATATGACATGATTACATGTACAAGACAAGTTTTTTTTTATGCAATAAGCGGCAGACGAGCAAATGTAATGCCTGATGGTAAGCAGTCGACACCGACCATGGAGTCAATGAGTACGATTGTACTCTTAATGAAATACCGAGCAAGATAACATTTTGGAAATATGGGAAGAACTCTTTTATGCAAAAGTTCATTGCGTTGTATTACAAATTAAGACTTATAGGGTGTTCCTCGCAATATTTAAAGCGCTGGTTTTCATAATTGATAATAATTTGACTTGTCAAATACTCTTATTTACATGCTTTCTATAATTACAGTGATCATCATATTATGTATTTAGTACTTCAATGTTAAATTTAGCTTACTAATTTATGGAATGTATGGCCTTCAAATGATTCAAGGTATTGGGTCCCGTAATCTCGTATTCTTTACTGTTTATTGTTTTAATGAATTTTATTTCAACAAAAAGTTATTGACATATAAGTTTTTATGCGGAAGTAACTACCATTTTTCTAATATTTTTCTTGTAATTCCTCTAAATATGCGTAACTGCGAAATCTATATAGTCTGTTAAAAATATATAACAAAGAACTAAACCTAAACAATCTAAAGATAGTATTCTAAGTAGTAGTATTCTAAGTAATCAAATTAAATAAGTTTATAATAAAAATTTCAATTAAAGTTTACGTGACTTAATAAGGAGATGCACTTTGCAATTAAGGAAATATTTCCAAAGTACTTCCTTCGGCCCATAGAGTTTCTATGATGAGCGCTTGCGCGTTGTAGGAATACGTAGTGCTGCGTGACGTTTTATGAATACCGTACAGCGCCATCTGTTAGCACGGTGTTAAAGTTATCCATTTGCTAACAATTTTTTAATGTACGTTAAGTACATTTATTATTATTTAAACGTGAATGCTAATGGCAACACTAAATTAGTTTATTTAACCTCTGGTTGGCACATTTCGTTAGGTATTTGTTGAAAGGTTTCTAGTTGTATTCCTAATCTAGCCAATTAAGGAATCAATTTTGTCTAAATTTAGACAAGTGTTAAAATTCTCGAAGTTGGATCTATCAGTTATCATTTGATGATCATTTAGATCGTCAAATTTTGAGAGTCATTTCCTCAGTTACGGTACCTTATCAGGATTTACAATGATGTACCTTGTCTAGAGTATCTTGTAATACACACATTGTATCTTGATGCTATAAAAGTATCATATTGAAATCTATCACCTAATTTCATTATGATACTCATTTGTCAACGAGATTTATGTTATTCGTTTATTCTTGTATGATAGATTTCCTATACTGAAAGCCGTAATAATGCCTTCCCATTTGTTCGTTGTGGTGTCATCTAGTTTAATTAACTCATAAGTGAATCCTAACAACTTTTTGATTATATGTTAGTGAAAAACAACTCTTGTAGCAGTAAGGAACACTGCGTCCATTCCATCCAGTGAAAGACACTGTTTATTAATCTTAAAAGCATTTATAAACAAGCAATCCAATAACAACAAACAACCTTAACCGGAGAGAGACGTCAAAGTAAGTAATGGGCTATTCCACTATTTTTCACTTTGACTTGCTATTGATAGACTACCTCATTATAGAATCATTGGCGAAAAAATTAGTTCCGTATGATCAATAGTCACCGAGTTATCACAATTTCAAAATCATCACTAATTGACGAGTCCAAAAATGCCTCGCCGATTGACGTCACGCGTAATTTCAACGGGCTATAACTTTGTAATTTTTAGTCTAATTTACAAAAAAAAATATATGTCTTTTATTTTTGAATAAGCTAAAAGACGGAGTAATTACAATTTTTAGCCATAATAGCCTGTTGTTACACTAAATCTACATTTTGCTTATACAAAAAATGTATGAAGACATATTTTACAAGTGTACTTATACAAGAAATCAGTACTAGCAAACGACTGTAGAGCAAAGTTTGCAGAACTGATAATGCGATAAGATTTAAAAAATCTCTGAATGTTTGGATTCCTTATCTGTAATATGATGAGGTATCTTTTATTCACTTGTACTTTCTCTAGTTTATCTTTTTTATTTGTTTATCTGTCATATTGTAAACTGAGATACAAGAAATTGAATAACATTGATACACGATAATATATGCTCCATAAGTATAGGCTGTAAAAATTATGGTTTTCGCAAGTTTTCCTATATATATTTATTTATTTAATATTTATTGCACAAGGAAAGTACAAATGGCGGACTTAATGCCGTGTGGCATTCTCTACCAGTCAAAGTAATACAATGGCTAGACAAAAACAATTTAAATATTAACATGACAAAAACTAAATTTATTCAATTTCAGACACATCAAAGCATAGATAGAAAAATTGACATAAGTTACAATGATAATAATATAGAGAATGTACTATCAACAGTTTTTTTGGGTATTACAATGGATAAAAATTGTAACTGGAAAGCCCACATAGCACTTCTAGTTAGTAAGCTTGATAGATTCGTGTTTGCTTTGAATAGAATTAGACAAGTAGCATCTCAAAAGGCAGCTGCTATGGCCTACCATGGCTATGTGGCATCTGTTTTGCGTTATGGACTGGTTTTGTGGGGCAATTCAGTGGAAGTTCAGAGAGCATTTATATTACAAAAAAAATGTGTTCGATCCATCTGTGGTGCTCACTACATGGATAGCTGCAAGCCTCTCTTTAAAAAATTGAATATATTACCTCTCCCTTGCTTATATATATATGAGGTTGCAAGCTTTGTACACAGATATAAAAGTCTTTTTAAAAAACAAAAAGACTATGAACACAGAGGAAGAAGAGGTGAAATGTTGTATACACCTCCACAAAGATTAGTACTGTATTCTAAAAACATCTACTGCATGGCTGTAAAAATCTATAATAAATTACCTGCTGACATTAAAAATCTAGCACTAAATGAATTCAGACATAAATTATATAGTTATTTGATGGATAAATTATATTACAATGTTAATGACTTCTTTATTAATAAATGTTGACAACTGTAAATTACTAACATACTGTAATGACTATTTTTACTAACAATTTGACATGAATTTAATATGAAATTGTTTTAATTTGACATTCATAATCATGTATGAAATATTTGCACATCGCTGTAGCGATAGAATATGCTGGAAATGTTTTAATGTAAGAACCTATGTAACCGTATTCTTGCAAATAAATAATTTATTATTATTATTATTATTATTACCTATACAGTATAATATATCCACCTATATATAAGTAATGCACATACCTACATATATATTTCGTATAATAATATTACATACTAGCTGTGCCAGCGACTTCGTCCGCGTGGAATGGTTTCTTGAGTAGTGATTTTAATGACCCCCAGTGCCTGGCAGCTGGCAGCGGCGCGGCGCAGATCTCGGCGCGCTTTATATACCCGCGCAAACGTACAGCAGGCTCGACGTGATTAGTTAAATGGGCGTAACTTTTTTATTTATGAACCGATTCACATGAAACAAACACTAAATGTTAAGGGAAGCTTCCAGCAATATATTAGTGAAAACCGCATCTTAATCGGATACGCGGTTTCTGAGATTAGCGTGCACAAACATACAGACAAACAGACAAAAATTCCAAAAATCATTGTTTTGGGTACTATTGCGTTAATAAAGGCCTCCCATAATATTTTTTCACAAATATCTTCCATGTACAGACAGCGATTCGTTACATTTTTATTATATGTATAGATATAGATATAGAAGATGTATAGAAGAAGAAGAAGAAAAATACTTAATCTGTCTACATATTATACATAATATATCTGTGCTACTATATATTTTAGTTTTTTTTATTAGCTTGACGGCTCATTTGATAGTGGTCCCTGGCGTCTGAACCAAATATCGTGGGTTCGATCCCCACCCGGGACAAACATTCGTGTGCTGAACATGCGTTTGTTCCGTGTCTCCAGACATGTTTATATTTAAGTGTAGGTATTTTTGTAGTACCTTTCTTGTTCTGATACTCATAACACATGTGCTGAAGCTACTTCGAGATCGAAGCAATATGTGATGTAGTCTCATCATCAGCCCGTGTCAGTCCACTGCTGGACATAGGCCTCTCCTAATGTTGGCCACTTAGGTCGATTTTGGGCTTCTCGCATCCAGCACTTGCCAGCCGTCCTGCGCAAATCGTCACTCCACCTGGCCTGAGGGCGTCCTACATTACGTTTGCCGATACGCGGTCTCCACTCCAGAACTCGATGTAGCCTGATATTTATTTATTTACTAGCTGTGCTGATGACTTCGTCCGCGTGGAATAGTTATTTTCCCCCTTTTTTTTTACATTTTTCATTATTTCTTCGCTTCTAATAGCTGCAGCGTGATGTTATATAGCCTAAAGCCTTCCTCGATAAATGGTCTATTCAACACAAAAAGAATTTTTCAATTCGGACCAGTAGTTCCTGAGATTAGCGCGTTCAAACAAACAAACTCTTCAGCTTTATAATATTAGTTAAGATGTTTCCTATATCCCACAAGATGTTACTTCGTGTCGTACCAAATTACAAGATTCTTAGAAAAGTAGGTACCCTGTAGGTTTTAATTCACTTACGAGTGTCAAAAATTTGCTGCATAAACGGATGCATCTCTTGAATGCGTTTGATTAGACGTTTGATTTTTTCACAGCTTCAAGAGACAGAAGAACTGAGTATTTAATATCAATTTCTGCTTGATACCTTTACGTGTTCCTGAAAAAGGGGCAAAAAGGAATCCTATCCTATAAGGATCTTTTCCTTTTAGAGGTATAGAACCCGGAGAATACAGAACTTGGCATATTCATCATTTAGACCGATGAGAACTCTACATAATATACACTATTCTTGATTTATTGAATCAATTAATCATAGGTTTCTTTTTACAGAAATTCGAATACAACCACCACAGTACTTTCGTGGGAACTATGGAAACATTTGGGCTCTGACCCAAAACGGTATAAAATGTTTATTTATTATATGTGAAGTATGATTTTTTCATAGAAGGGGACTTTGTGAATAAAATTCTATGTTGAATAGGTACAGTGACATCTAACATCTGTTGTTCTGTGTTATTATTTAGAGTAATTAGATCGGCCAGCGTTGTAGCACATTCCATTCTGTGCGAACGAAATTCAGGCCTTGTTATTACAACACCTTGTTAAGTTTCATGTTTATAATATAGATTTTACTGTCTCAAGTCACATATGCACTAATCTTCTTGTGTCAATGGCATTCTAACGGCAGTATTTACAAACGGTACTGTAACGTAATAGCGAATCTGCACTCGAATTGAGCCGCCCGTCCGGGGAAGGACCTCCACCCTATAGAATACCGCAGCCAAATGACCTTTGGGTCGTGTTTCTGCCGGTGAGTAGGGTTTCCGGAGCTCATGGGGGGGTCAGGGTTAGGCCGGCATGGCGGTGGCAACTGACAGGTAACTGACCAGTTACTTGCCAGTTGTCACAACGGCATGGGCTTCTCTTTCGCTTTCCATCAGGCGTAGGGAAGCCACTATGTCGAGCCACTATAAAAAAAACGTATAATATGTAAAATCGTGTAATGGCGAAAAGCGAATGAATGCGCTCGCGGCGACTTCACAATTGCGCGCATCTCCTCGCTGCGTCAATAGATGGCGTTGAACAGCCATCGTGCTGCTATAAAAATAAGACGTCGACCGATTGACCCCTCCATCGACCAATTGTCTGATGCCTACGATCGATCGATAGGCCTCGTAACACCCTTACTTATTCGTTTCACTGTTAACTTGTTTCTTAGTTAAGAGTTAACTAACATTGTATGTGGCACCTATGAATAGACATTTTATTACAATTTTCTCATGGATTGTGTCCGTTCTTATGGACATTGGATTGTGAGTATAATTGTAGATATAAAGAAATAGCTAGAGACCTGTAGCGACCTGGGTTTCTCTTTCGCTTTCGAGCTATCTAATCCGTCTTTTGCGATGAAACTTGCACACGATCGATGTGAAAAGCCACCACACATCACACTGGCGCTTTTTAGTGGACAAAAAGCGCGTTTCAACAACAGCTACCGCTGAACTTGCCTTGCCAGAGAGCTAAGACGAGCGGTTCTGCGATTCACTAATCATATGGTTTGAAATCCACATCTCTCTCTCTCTCTCTGAAATCCATTTCTCTCACTCTTTGAAATCCACATCCCTCATTAAAATTCACATTCTCTCTGAAATCCACATCTCTTACTCTCTCTGAAATCCACATCCCTTTCTCTCTCTCTGAAATCCACATCTCTTTCTCTCTGAAATCCACACGTCATTCTCTTGCTGAAATCTACATCTCTTTCTCTCTGTCTGAAATCCACATCTCATTCAGTCTGTCTGAAATCCACATCTCTCTCTCTCTCTCTGAAATCCACATCACTCTCTCTTTGAAATTCACATCTTTCGCTATCTGAAATACACATCTCTCTCTCTGAAATCCACATGACATCTCTCTCTCCAGATATGTTATGTGGATTTCAGTCCATTTAATTGTTACATCACGGCCAGTTCGTCCCCGCTCCGCTTCAGTGGATTGGCAGCTTAGCACCATTATTGAATTTTGATTACTGAGAAGCGCCAAGGTGACTAGTTAGGCTTCATATGATATCAGGGAAACCCCCCATACAAAGCAAATACATCACACGAGTTGTTAGCAGCGCATAGTAATGAACCTTAGGTTCTTACAATAAGGTTGAATTGAAACTCCTATTGCAAAGCCAAGGTTGATTAGTGGTTTGCTAACGGGTTTTGGTAGATAAGATATACGTGATTACGGCTTTAAATGGATGTGGCAATACAACTGAGTAAATTTACAGTAGTGAACGCAAAGATTGAATTTTACTACTATTTAACCGACTTCAAAAAGGAGGAGGTTCTCAATTCGTCTGTATGTATAATTTTTTCTCATGTATGTTCACCGATGTTTCCGTCAATTAGGTATAGATGGATTTCAAAAGTATTTCGCGCTGG
The DNA here is from genome assembly GCA_031163375.1 of Conogethes punctiferalis. Classification (NCBI taxonomy): domain Eukaryota; kingdom Metazoa; phylum Arthropoda; class Insecta; order Lepidoptera; family Crambidae; genus Conogethes; species Conogethes punctiferalis. The sequence goes on along the minus strand of CM062103.1, from coordinate 1,117,205 downwards.
CTTTTTTTTGGCACCGACTCCAAAAATAAGTGCCTTTTAAATAGGAGTACGCTTGTTTCATGTAGGCTCTACCTACATACTCGTACTTCGCGAAAGAATTGAGAAAATTTTGCCTTTTTAAAAATTTTGTTGCCTAAATGTTAATGGACGAACAGTTTCAGATCCTTAATCTATATATATAAAAGGAGAAACTGACTGACTGACTGACTGACTGACATATCAACGCACAGCCCAAACGGCTAAACGTAGGCACTTGAAATTTGGAAGGGACGTAGCTTAGGTACCGTAGGGGTGCACTAAGAAAGGAATTCCCGAAATTCCCACGGGAACGGGAATTAGCGGGAAAATCCTTTTGTATGAAAAATCTAAACCGCTTAAGTTAGACGCTTGAAATTTGGCATGCAGGTACCTTAGTAAATATAAAGTTTAGTTATGGCTGTATTTTGAGAAATTCCCACGGGAACGGGAGTTAGCGGGAAAAAACTTTTGTATGTATAAATTTAAACACGCGGACGAAGTCGCGGGCAAAAGCTAGTCTATATATATAAAAGGAGAAACTGACTGACTGACTGACTGACTGACTGACATATCAACGCACAGCCCAAACGGCTAAACGTAGGCACTTGAAATTTGGAAGAGACGTAGCTTAGGTACCGTAGGGGTGCACTAAGAAAGGAATTCCCGAAATTCCCACGGGAACGGGAATTAGCGGGAAAATCCTTTTGTATGAAAAATCTAAACCGCTTAAGTTAGACGCTTGAAATTTGGCATGCAGGTACCTTAGTAAATATAAAGTTTAGTTATGGCTGTATTTTGAGAAATTCCCACGGGAACGGGAGTTAGCGGGAAAAAACTTTTGTATGTATAAATTTAAACACGCGGACGAAGTCGCGGGCAAAAGCTAGTAAAGTATATTATCATTTATTTATAAAAAAGCTAGGTGTATTGTATCAGTGAACGAAAATATCGAACACGTACCTAAATATTATTAAAAAATTTGCATGCAGTCATCGTAGGTAATTGGATTACAGAAACCAATCAGATAATGAGCTTACAATAGATATGAACTCGTGCTTTATCAAAATTTGGAATTTTAGGTATACCTAAATACAAGGATTATTTTTAACACCTTTTTGTGAATAAATTATCGACGCGGTGAGGGAATAGAATGACTGGCTCAATGACTCACCTCTGCCTTCTGAGCCAAGGGTCGTGGGTTCGATTCCCGCACAGTACTTACGAACATGTCTGTTTGGATTTATTTATTTACAAAAAAACACTATCTAAGTAAGTTTATTAGTTGTCTAGTACCCATAGTACAAGCTTCGGCTTAGTTTGGGGCTAGACAGTGCTGTGTGGCCCAGCGTGGCATGTCGTGGGTTATTTATTATTGTTAATGAATATCACAGCCCCATTTGCCGCAATGCCGCGTTGTATGGTCTAGGCTTAACCGGTGCAGAACTGGACACGGGAGATGTAATCAACGTCTCCACAGGTGGGGTCTCAGGGACGCGCCGGATTGTGATTGTGGGGCTCCAAATCAAACCATGATACATATCGTGGAGGAATGTCCCCTCCGCCGATTTCCTGGCGGAATGCGAGAGCTCCATGAACTCGCTCCGGCAGCGTCAGATTGGCTTCGTCAACTGGACATTAACGTGTAGGGATTCGAGCAGAAATATTTAAGCCATACGATATGATAATAATAAATAAAAATAAAATAAAAATGTTCTTTATTTCTTTTTAGTTACAATATTACAATGGTAGGGTCTTCCCTTTTTAGTATTATTACTTGTGTTAGGGGAGACCCGCTCTTTATAGGGATACAGTTCTTATTCAATTTTATACTATTTGCTTATACATATTAAAAATTAGAAAGTGAACGTATATTAGAGTTTAGTATTAATGTATAATGTGTTGTATTAACTTATACATATGTGTACTTAAATTACGTATGAAAGTGTGTGTGTGTATGTGTGTGTGTGCGTGTGTGTATATATGTACTTATGTATTGTGTGTAAGTTTGTGCTTGTGTAGGAGCGTGTAAGTATTAAGTGAGTGTGAAATTTTGTTTTATTTTATATAAATTACATACATATTATTTATTTATTATTATTATATTAATTCCTCAGAGTAAGATTTTAATTTGATGATGATGACAGCCCCATTTCTTAGCGGGAGTCTTAGGTCTTCAGTCCATTCCCCGCAGTCCGATAATGATGAAAAGGCCGTCTTGGCAATCATCGTAGTCATCAGTTCGGAAAAAAAATATATTAGAAACCACAGTATTATTTTTGAAGGCCTATCCTTAGATATCACACACATATGCCGATTACAATCCCATCCTCACAATCTCGATGGTCGGCGATCCTCCACTGTACGCTTTATGAGGCACTTCTTGCCTCGCGCATCGGTTTTGTGGGACCAACTCTCTGCGTCAGTCTTTCCGAACAGCTACGACTTGGGAGCCTTCAAGAAACGAGCGTAGGTACTCCTATTTAAAAGGGCGGTGTCGACTGCTCAGGTCAGGCATTCGCATTTGTTCGTCTGCCGCCTCTTGCATAAAAAAATATGGGTTTGATAAAATTTTGACTTTCAGTTCTAACTATGGGGAACCCCCGAAATTTATTGTTTTTATCATCATCATCAGCCCTTGTCAGTCCACTGCTGGACATAGGCCTCTCCTAATGTTCGCGATTTAGGTCGATTTTGGGCTTCTCGCATCCAGCACTTGCCAGCTGTCCTGCGCAAATCGTCACTCGACCTGGCCTGAGGGCGTCGTGCATTACGTTAAAGCAGTTTTTTATTATATTTCTCATCACCGTCATCCTTCATCCATAAGTAAATGTTATTATACTATCGATGAATTCTTCAAAGATAAGACGTGATCATACTTTAAAAATGTTTTCAAAATAATTTCATCTTGCTGCTGGGCGGCAGAGATGGCTATCGCAGGGCTAGGCTCCTCGCTCCGGTGACGCTGCTGCCCGTCATTGGCCTGTGCTATTTAGCTACGCCTTCAGTCGTGATGGTTGTACCGCCACCAGTCGATTGCCAGCGCCTCGTTTGTTATTCGGCAGGATGCACCACGGGCAGGTGAGGGTGGCTTTGAGCGAAAAGATGATGTGACGCTTCCTTATACCCCCATTCGTAGCCCCATTTGGCTACGGAACCCTACAATAATACATTACTAAAATATAAAGTGTTTCTGGTAGTACGAGTAATAATAATCACAACTATTTATTAATTGATTCATTGTTATCGGAATTCCTAAAATTCATAAAATCTTATCAGGCAGTAAAATTCGGATACTGAAAGTTATTACGTTGATAACGGTAGACCTGTATATATTTTTTTATCATATTGGAAATGTGATAAAGGTAATCTTTGATTTTAGCGAACTTTATGTAAAAACATATCTTATCAATTTGTTGTTACTAAAAAAAAAACAAACGACCAAAACTAAAAAGCGATAAATAACGTAAGTAATTCTATCCTTAATACATAATTATTTAAATATTACAATTATCACTTATTTTTGAAGTCGGTGCCAGACAAACAAATAAATGTGTATGGTCGTGTGGATTTGCCGGCCGCGCGCGTCATGCAACAACAGTCTACGTGAGGTACCGAGAGGCTGGCACCGACTTCAAAAATAAGTGATAATTGTAATATTTAAATAATTATGTATTAAGGATAGAATTACTTACGTTATTTATCGCTTTTTAGTTTTGGTCGTTTGTTTTTTTTTGAAGTCGGTTTAATTTTTTTTTAAAAATAATTTTATTTCTCTATTTTTAGTTGCGTTAATGTGCTGTGACCTTGAATAAAGGCTAATTAATGTCCTTAAGTGTTTTACTTAGGAATGAAAAATTTTGCTTTAAGTCAAGTGAAGACTGCGATCTAGAATCAAGCATATCACTTACCAAATCACCTGCCCTATTAGCCCTGCATAACTACATACTACTACCTAGTTTAATATCGACCAATGTCAGTACTGTCCCCTAACTCCTAACCGTTAAGGAGTTCTGTGGCTTCATCATCAGCACCAGATGTTGACGCCCGGAAGCATAAACCTGAGTAAAATACGATTACGTAACAAAAACACCATATGAGCATACAATTTTCCGTTGTTGCCCTCAATTTCTCCAGGATCCCATCATCAGATCCTGATTTGGTGATAATGGGACCACCTCGGAAGTGTCCCCTGTCGAACTGTCGAAAAATTTTTGAAATCCATCCATAATTGACGGAAATATCGGTGAACAAACATAAAAAAAAAAAAAAAAAAAATATTATACATACAGACGAATTGAGAACCTCCTCCTTTTTTCGAAGTCGGTTAAAAATAGAGAGTGAGCAACCAATTAACTAAGTTCTAACCTATGGGGTATCAGTTTGACCAGGAGTTACCCCCCAGTTCTTAAGGTCTCATGACACCACCCCATAACACGCTTGAAGGAGGGACCGGTTTTTAATAGGTATTCCCTACCATCTTTAGACAGGGGAGTCCCACTTACCCTGCCACTTTCCCAAGTGACAAAAATACCCCCTAGGGTCCTCGATGGTACCTGAAGGTCAAGATAGCCTAAAGTACATACATACATGAGAATAAAATGCGGTTATGCATCCCTATCACTTGGGGAGTGGCGGGGTATGTGGGACCCCTGCCTCGAGAAGGTGGGGCAGGAAATACCCATTAAAATCCTCGGTCCCTACGTTAAGCACCTTTTATAGAGTGGTTTCATGGGACGTTAAGAAAGAACTAGGAGTACCTTGACACCACAAGCGCTACAAACAAATAAAAACTATTTTTCAAAGATATAGGTACATGATCATACTATACAACGTTTTTTTGAAATTCCTATTACAACAAAGGAAAATTTTAAAAATGCCTGTTTTTATGGTAGGTACCAGTACTTTTATTTTCAGAGTTTTCCAATCGTCTCCCCTTTTATTAGTCCTATATGACACTGACCAATACAAAGTTGCATGCCGCTATTAATAATTATTAGATATGCATTGGTATATTTTCTTTGTAATTATTTTTTTAAACACTGTAATCTACTAACCTTGAATCATTCTGACCTTATAGTGTATCTGTAGTCTGGTATTTATGTTATGTAGTGATACTGGTTTTAATTTTGTGCAGTTTTGCATACACACAACAGTTTTTATTTTATAAAAACAGTTGTCGAATTTTGATATTTACGTCTTTTAAGAATTATGCCGTGGCCACACATTGGATTCAACTTTGCGTCCTATCACTGTCCCATGCCCAATACCACCGCGCTCAATGTCTTCATTGTGTCAAAGTACCGATACACGCATTGGTACATTGGGCGCAAAACGTAACGTTTGTGCAAATATCTCCAATGTGTGGCCGCGGCTTTAGATGTGCTATATTTTACTATTGGGTGGTTCATCCAACGGTTTGGCAGATTCTGCTTTCTATCCAACCAATAAAGGTTTTCTGAAAACCAGATGCCACCACATAAAAGGCAGGTCCAGCTATCATGTGATTGGTCAGTTGTTATGTAAATGTCAGTGCCATGTCAAAATGAAGCAATCACGTTGGACCTCCTTTTATTTGGTGCCATCTAGTGGTTTTCTTTTTTTTTAAACTCTAATATTCTTGGCTGCTCCCCGCGCTGTTTCTATCAGGTTTACCTCGATTATACGCTTACCGCGACGGAGCACAGTACAGTGGGTGAACCGCCTTGATTAACATTTATCTGCGGGCCTAATTCACAATGCCAATTTCTACTCAGCTGATCTATTAACAATACATATTTCCTATCGGATTCTGACACTTTCCATCGATAGGCTATATATACTATTGAAGACTTCGATTGCCAAGCCTATACCTAGTAACCTCGCCTATTCCTAGTATCGCTAGCTTATCGATCCCGCATAGAACCAAGAAATACAGCAATTTAGAGCATGAAAGAAATATTATCGATACGATAGTAATGTGACTCGTAAATAGAAATGTATCTTTAGTATCGATTGTTTACCAATTTAATATACGAGTAGTATGTTTATAATAAGTAGTTGTGTAATATTCAATAGCCACAACTATAGAAATAATGGCATAATACTATTGTAAATATGTATACTATCAGTAGTCGCATCGATGGGGTCGTCTTATTCAATCCCATATTAGATTTTTTTTCTAAAAAAAAAAAAGAAATAATATCAAATATGAATCTGAATAATTAATGTCAAATTTTAATGTCATTCATTCAAACTTTCCGAATCAGAGTCGAAATTGGCATCGTGAATAATTCTGCTGTTAAGTAATACAGTTTCTGAAATTTTATTAATTTTTTATTAGTTTGTAATGTTGATTTATGATTTTCTTGGATTGCTGTGCTATTATTTAGTGATTGATTCGTATGTACTTCTAAGCATGTGTATATTAAAGTACTTTTTTGCTTTTATTTTTACAGAGACTCAGTTATTAAGTAAGTTGTTTTGATTTTTTTGTTTAGTGCTTAGTATTTGGCTTGCATTTACTTGGATGATATGATTTAGCTAACATATTAAAATTTGCTACTAACAAATTATTATTTTTTTATTAAAATTAAAAAAATCTGTTACACTTTTACAGTGTACCTAAATAAAAATAAAAAATTTTAATCATTTTTTTTTTAATTTTTCTTTTTTCTTTCTTTTTCCAGTTACATAGAAAAGAGATTAGAGGAAGCTTTAAAAGTAGATAAGGGGTCGGGGTGTGAGATACCCCATTTGGATCCGTTCGCTAAGGAAGTCACTCAGTTCGACAAAGATCTGCCTAAAGTAACCTGCCAGGGTAAAGACTGGGTTAAATGCTATGTAAGTTTTCACAAATTCATCAACATCCTAGCCTTTTTCCCGATCGTCTCAGGGTCGGTTTCCCAAACTGAGAGATTTGGCGAGGGCTAAGCTTTTACACAGAGCGACTGCCATCAGACCTCCGCAACACTTAGGGTAAGCTATATCCCAGTTGGGCGTCAGAGTTATCATAATCTCTGATATGATGTGACGACTGCTATCTGAGTTGGTAAAGATAGCACCCGGGACCAACAGCTTAACGTGCCTTCCGAAGCACGGAGGAAATCGGTGTCAAATTTTGGTCACCCATCATCGGATTGACCGCGCCAATGGTTTCACAACGTTGCGATCATTGTTAAGCGAACAAAACCGCGGCGCCACCGAGCTCCTCTTTTCACAAATTGTACTCACATATTCACATTTACAGTAGCTGCGTATGAACGTGCATTTCAAATGTTAAAAAACCAAATATAATATATATGTAGAAGGGGCGCGTGGGCGTTTAGAGACGTATGTTTCATCTTGTTGTTCGTCCTCCATCTTGATTCGTCAAAATAACAACCGATTCGTATTCAACACGTTTAATTAAGTAACAAAACAAAACAATCAACATGAAAATAGGTTTTCCAAGCCTGGATGTAAATAGATTTAATCGGAACGTAGCGAATTTGGCACCAGGTTGGCAAGATGTCCGCCAGTCTTCCGTGTCTCCGTTCAAGTGCGTCGTAACTTTTTCATTCACTCTCTTCTCCCACAGACACCTGTCTGTTTGACAGTGACAGTGACAGTCACAACCACAGATTAACAATAACAGGATATTCATACAGAAGATCGCCAACCTGATTACCGAACACACTCAAGCCAGTAAGGGCTTGACGTTCCAATTTATGATCCACGACACGGCCATCTTGACACGTCACACGTCCCTGTGTGATGTACCTGAAAGAAGGAATTTCCAACGACAATATCAGAAAATTCCGTCTCGGCCTATTCTGATCATCAGAGAGCTCTAATTAAAAGACAACTTATGATAAGCATCAAGTTTCTAAACAGTATTACACTACTACAGTACAGTACATTACGATATCATGCCATTGACCAGTATTCAGGCCTAACTCCACGATTTGCAACATCATAATAGTTCGTTACAAGTAATCTTCAGCTCAAAGATTAATCAACCACTTTTGCTATGAACAGATCACACACGCCTCTATCGAGCGTAAAAAGTCGTCATTATCACCTAAATCGAGCGATAATAACTCATGCCACCTCTATCGAGTGACGATAACCTTGCCACCTAAATCGAGTGACGATAACCACATGTTGCCTATATCGAGCAACACACTCAACATATCACCTATATCGAGCGATATGTCTCCTTCTGATCTTAGCAAAGCATAATCAAATCAACCACAACTCATCTCAGATATAATGCGTCAGTTAGTCTGAATATTGGTCACTGGGCTCAGCTACCTCATCTTCATCACTAGCCTCGGTAGGCACGTCATTGTTGGGCATTTTCCTCAACCGATCATGAGCGTACTTGTATGTGCGTCTAGAATTCAAAGCCTTTAGTGTATACCGATCGTTTTCTAATACTTCAATAACTTTATAAGGTCCCTTATACTTGGGGTCTAATTTAGTCTGATTTCGCTCCTCATTCTGTAAAAGGACGAAATCCCCGACAGAAAAAGGAACGATATTAGCCTTTGTTTTATCAAATCGTGATTTGTCGTATTGAGCGTTTTTCTCAATATTAGTGACCGCCTGTGACCTAACCTGTTCTATGTCAACATCTTGTTCTATGTCATCACCAGCTAACATGATTTCTAACGGTCGACCGACTCTACCTATCAGCAATTCTAAAGGGCTTGATTTAGTTACCCGATTCAACGAACAATTCAGTGCGAGCTGCACGTCAGGGAGAGCATCCTGCCAAGACTTATTATTGGACGTCTCCGTTGCAGTAAGCATGTTCTTAAGAGTCGACATTACTCGCTCCACTTGTCCGTTAGCTCGTGAACTACCAGTGGCGATTAAATGCAATTTGATATTTACAGAGTCGCAGAAATCACGAAATTCCTGGCTGGCAAAACAACGGCCCTGGTCTGCTATTATTCGTGTTGGAGCACCAAATAACGATACGCTTTGTTTAACGGCTCTTATACTGCTGGCAGTGTCGATATTATGGGTGTGATACAAAAGAACATACTTTGTAAAGGCATCTATTAGGACGAAAACATATTCCTTTGCATCGTTCTTCCCGCTGAGCCTACCAGTGGCATCCATATGCACTGTATGCCAAGGAATTGATACTTTGGGTATGGGGTGTAACTCAGCCTGGATTTTACCGGAATGTGATTTTGAAACTCTACAAGTAACACAATTTTCCACGAATTTTCTTACAAATTTTGACATATTCTCAAACCAGTAAAAGTCATACATCTTTTCGAGAGTCTTCTCCCACCCCAAATGTACCAATCCCTCATGCACACCATGAACAATAGACCAGCGCAATGACCTAGGCACCACAGGCAGGCAGCGTGTCCTTCCGTTGCGCTGTATCTTACGATACAACGTCCCCGATCGTAGCTCATAAGTTTTAGCGACGTCTTCGTTCAATTTGCCATCAACGACATCGCTAACCATTTTTTTTATATCAGAGTCTCGTTGCTGTTCCGCTAGAAGCCAATTCGGGGAAATTTCGGCAACACATACCTGCTTAGGCTTCACTTTCTCAAAAGTTTGGTCGGGTTTCGAAGGCAGAGGATTTCGAGAGAAAAAGTCTGCATGAACCATACGCTTACCTTCTCTGTGCACAATATCAAAGTCAAAACTTTGTAAGAAAGCCCACCATCTATGGACTCTAGGGGTAAGGTCGAGCTTCTTACGGGCTGACTTTAAGGAGTTGCAATCCGTAACTACCACGAACTTGCGACCGTGTAAGAAATGTCTAAAATGTTTCACCGCATTCACAACTGCAAGGGTCTCCAACTCATAAGAGTGATATCTCGACTCTGCAGGTGCGGTGCGACGGCTGTAGTAGGCTATTACATGTGGCATGCCATCAACCTTTTGTATCAGAATGCCACCGTAACCGATTGCACTTGCATCTGTATGTAACTCGGTTGCGCGGTCGGGGTCAAAAATGGATAGGACCGGTTCATTTGTCAAAATAGATACAATCTGATGCCTAATTTCCTCGTGTTCTGGCTTCCAATTAAGTTTGCCATGGCCAGAAGTCAAGGAATACAAAGGGGCCATAACTTGTGAAAATTTAGGCACAAACTGTCTGAAGTAGGAGGCAAGGCCAATAAACTGGCGTAACTGGGTGACAGTCTCGGGGGGTGGTAAAGCAGTAAGCGCTTCAATTTTTCTAGGGTTGGGGCGAATTTCTCCTTGAGAAACTTCGAATCCAAGATATTCAATCTTCTGCTTAAGGAAAGAACACTTTTTAGAATTAAGTGAAAAACCTTTGTCTGTTAGGATCTTCAAGACCACTCTCAATCTTTCAAGGCCCTGCTTTGGATCCTCAGCAACCACAAGAACATCATCCATGTAAACAATGACGTATTTGTTTACTAAGTCACCCAGAGCTTGAATGACGGCACGTTGAAATACCGAAGGGGCATTTCGCAAACCGAACGGCATTGCTAAATATTCGTATTGGCCGTCCGGTGTAATGAAAGAGGTGCACTCAATAGAATCAGGATGTATAGGTATTTGGTTGAAGCCAGAAGCCATGTCCAAGGTCGTGAAAAACTGTGCTCCGTGTAACCTAGCAATCTGATCTGAAATCAGAGGGAGAGGGAACCTATCAGGCACAGTATTATCATTGAGCTCGCGATAGTCGACACACATTCGATCACTCCCATCCTTCTTCTTCACTAGAAGAATAGGACTGGCGTATGGTGACGAGCTGGGTCTGATAATATTCGCTGCAAGTAACTCATCCACTTTCTCTCTTACTACGCTACGCTCGCTTGCACTTAGTCGGTAAGGACGTCGATACACGGTTTTGTTTGGATCCTTGAGACGTATAATCATTGGGTCAGTATCAGCGCGCGTAGTAGGTACCCCGGTTGTAAAAGAAGTTTGAAATGTTTTTAAAAGCTCAATTAATTCAGTTTTGTATTCTAGAGGCACATCAGTATCAAGAGATTCAAAATCAATTTGGGATTTACCCATATCGCACACATTAACAATTTTATTTTTCGAAAATGAGAGTTTATCTGAAGTCATATTTACACTTATACCTAAAGCTAACACCTCACGTCCCAACATTATGTCATAATGTAAACAAGTATCAGGCAAAACGTGAAAAGTAACCTCAACTGGGATATCATCAATTACAATCAGTGATAAAATTTGCATCGTACTATAAATAGCGGTTTGTCCTATGCCGGTTAAAGAAACAGTATTATCAAAACGTTTTCCTCTAAATTTACATGCAACCGATTCCCTTATTAATGAGCACTCAGCGCCCGAATCGTATGTAAAAAGAAATTGCTCACCAGCATGACGTAGCTTCCCTGTAGGCGTGCCGACCGTGCAGACGTTAACGCGCTTGTCCTGTGACGGTCCGGCTGCACTACTGGGGCTGCTCTCCTTGCCGCTCCTCCGCGGGCAGTTCTTCGCAAAGTGGCCAACAGCTCCGCAACCGAAGCAGGTGACAATCGGCGTTGAAGAAGGTTTCCTGGGTGCACCATCTCCAACTGGGTTTCTGGGTCTCGCATCTTGATTATGAGGTCCCGTCCTCAAGCGGCATTGTATTGCTTTGTGGCCCATTTTACCACACACGAAGCACTTGCCATTTGGGGTTTCGGTAGATACACGTGGTTTCTTCACTTCTTGGTTGTGGTCAGTCGAAAAAGACGCTTTTCGCTTCATAAACGAGATAGCTGTAAGCTCTTGTTGTAGGCGGCCTCTTGTAGGCACATCTTGTGTAAAAGATAGCTTCTGGACACGTTGGTTGAACTGGGAAATATGCGTCAAAACAGTCGACACCGCAATCTGTTCTACCGTGAGGTCTTTCCACTTAGTCATAATCGATGACATCAGCGTAGCGGCATAAGAGGCCAGACATTCATTATCTTTCGGCTTTCCATTGTATAAATTAATAAGAAATGCAGCTGGAGTTTCAGCACACTCGTACCTGGCTGTAAACAAGTCCTTGAAGGCACTCCATGTCATTCCGTGAAAGGCTACTTGTGACAGCCATGTTGAAGCTTCACCTTTAAGAGCACGGCTTAAAGACAGCATAAGTGAAGCACCTTGCAAATCTGGATCAGTGATACACATATCCGCCGTAGAAACCCATGCACGCGCATCAGTGTTGTCCTTACCGGGGTTGAATTCAGGCAGGTGAATTTCTTTATTAGTTGATGGTACCTTCATAGCTTCAATTAACGCCAAAAAGTTACGATTCTGTTGCTCCATTAATCTTATCCACTTTTCCTCGTCACTATTAGACGTTTCACGCCGATTTTCTTCACTGGGCAATCCCACTTCTGATGTAGAAGGGGCGCGTGGGCGTTTAGAGACGTATGTTTCATCTTGTTGTTCGTCCTCCATCTTGATTCGTCAAAATAACAACCGATTCGTATTCAACACGTTTAATTAAGTAACAAAACAAAACAATCAACATGAAAATAGGTTTTCCAAGCCTGGATGTAAATAGATTTAATCGGAACGTAGCGAATTTGGCACCAGGTTGGCAAGATGTCCGCCAGTCTTCCGTGTCTCCGTTCAAGTGCGTCGTAACTTTTTCATTCACTCTCTTCTCCCACAGACACCTGTCTGTTTGACAGTGACAGTGACAGTCACAACCACAGATTAACAATAACAGGATATTCATACAGAAGATCGCCAACCTGATTACCGAACACACTCAAGCCAGTAAGGGCTTGACGTTCCAATTTATGATCCACGACATATATAATACCCAAATACATATTTCAAAACTATCTAAAGTCAAGTAAATCCTAGCTCTTATAATACGTGACGGACAGCAGCGTCACAGGAGGTAGGAGCAGAAATCGCCAACTTGTCTGCCTCAAGTGGCGATAATGGGTACAGCCTCCAGGTGTTTGCCCAAAATGGCGAACAATGGGAGAGGCCTATGTCCAGCATTGGACTGATATAGGTTGATGATGATGATGAAACTAAAGCTCCCCTGCCATTCCCTATACAATGTATATCAAGACGTCTCCCAGAACACCAAGACCCATAACTTAATTACCAAATTCTGTTTCAGCACTCGCAATGCAAAGTGAAACAAGAGATTCTGGACACAACAATGGACATAGAATGTACATATAGTGATATAATATATGACAGCGATCTGAAGTACCATATAGGGTCACCGATAGCTGTATATGGAGAAAACGCCTACACTCTGACCAAGAGTGATCATGTCAAGGTGAAGTGCTCTGGGAGGCATATGAGTTCGTGAGTAAATACTTTTTAATTATTTTTTTTATGCAAAAGGTGGCAGACGAGCAAATGTGATGCCTGATGGTAAGCAGTCGACACAGCCCATGGACACCCGCAACTCAAATCGAGTTCTGGGGTCGCCGCCGACCTTTTAAATTTTTTTTTTATAAATAGTAGCACGACATAATGGCTTCCCTACGCCTGATGGAAAGCCAAAGAGAAGCCCAAGTCACTGTGACAACTGGCAAGTAACTGGTTAGTTACCTGTCAGTTGCCACTGCGATGCCGGCCCAACCCTAACCCCCCACGAGCTCCGGAGACCCTACTCACCAGCCAAAATACGTGCCCAATACATTTTTGTGATCTAAAATACGGACTAAATATAATGTAATTATTTTGACCCCAAAACATCCCTATTGTCATAAGGGGAGGCCAATGTCCAGCTGTGTTCAGTCATTGGGAAATTCGGTCAAGATAGTACATATTATTATTTGTACTTAGTAACTAACCCATTATAAAAAAGTAGGTAGCCTTTATAAAAACAGCTATTAAATTTATCAGTATTAAATTATGTAGTATATCACGATAAGATTTACTTGCAGTATTTTGATAAAATATTTAATATGATTTATTGTGTCATGAATCATGATGATAATTATAAATAGCTGTGTAAATTTTGTGAATATAATAAGGACTGACTCATTGGCTGATTGGTAGTGAACCATGCCTTCTGAACCAAGGGTTGTGGGTTCGATTCCCAAAAAACATTCATAATTCTTTTGCCACCTTTCAGTTGCCACCGCCATGCCGGCCCAATCCTAACCCCCCACGAGCTCCGGAAACCCTACTCAACGGCAGAAACACGACTCGGAGGTCATTTGACTGCGGTATTCTATAGGGTCTTTCCCCGGACGGGCAGCTCAATTCGTGCGAAGATTCGCTATGCCCTACCTCTCTTAAATATCGTTATTAAAGGGATCACGTTTATAATTTAGTGATGTTATTTATCTTACAGAGTCCTCCCGTCAAAATGGGTGGGCTTGGCTATCGGCTACCGGGGCACCGTGACCCCGCCCCCTCCTCCCCCGGGACGCGAGGACACAATCAACGTTCTGATATTCGGCTACGACTCCACATCCAAGAACGGCTTCATACGCCGCATGCCGAAGAGCTACAGATACCTGCTGGACGAGTTGAAGGCTACTATATTGAATGGGTGAGGAAGGCTTTTGAGACCAAGGTTCACAAGTGCAAAGTTTTGGATGGTGAGGATGGCTTTTTAGACCAGGGTTCACAAGTGCAAAGTCTTGAATGGTGATGAAGGCATTTTGAGACCAGGGTCCACAAGTGCAAAGTTTTGGATGGTGAGGATGGCTTTTTAGACCAGGGTTCACAAGTGCAAAGTCTTGAATGGTGATGAAGGCATTTTGAGACCAAGGTTCACAAGTGCAAAGTCTTGAATGGTGATGAAGGCATTTTGAGACCAAGGTTCACAAGTGCAAAGTCTTGAATGGTGATGAAGGCATTTTGAGACCAAGGTTCACAAGTGCAAAGTCTTGAATGGTGATGAAGGCATTTTGAGACCAAGGTTCACAAGTGCAAAGTTTTGGATGGTGAGGATGGCTTTGTAGACCAGGGTTCACAAGTGCAAAATTTTGAATGGACGAAGAAGGTTTTTTGAGACCAGGGTTCACAAGTGCAAAGTCTTGAATGGTGATAAAGGCATTTTGAGACCAAGGTTCACAAGTGCAAAGTCTTGAATGGGTGAAGGTTTCGAAAAGGAAATCGACTGGTTTTGATTTCCGAATTAAAATCACGATTATGGGCAGCCTCCCGATGCTTGATCAAAGTGGTGAACAACTGGAGAGGCCTATGTCCAGCTGTGGACTGCGATAGACTGATGATGATCATTCTGGACAAACTTATTTCAGTGTATAATCTTCGCCTGGTAGGTCTCTCGATCAACTTCTACGTTTCTCCCGTAGACTGCCTCATAGCCGTTATACTGCAGCTTCAACACCCAGGAGATGGAGGTGAGAGTGCGGAGCTGAGAGCAGCGGCGTAGCGTGGGTGTCGGCCGCCCGGGGCGGAAAACAATTTTGCCGCCCGGGGGGGGGGGGGGGGGGGGGAAGACAATTTTGCCGCCCTTTTATTTTGAATCGTCAGTAATTCTCGCTGTTGTTTTGTTAGTCATAAACAAAGCATAAAATAAAATACGGGGAATCCCCGCAAGTCGTGGACGGTGTTGGCAGCAGTCGCTACAAAATATCATTCAAAGAAAAGGGATTCCCCGAATCCGTTACAGAATAAGTAATGAAAAATTCCATGCTCTTTTCAATCGGTCCGAATTTGTAGTTCCGATAAAAATATGAAATGGTTCAAATAATTTTATTATTTAAATTAGTATGGATAGATTATAAATTGTGAAATTTTGCCGCCCCCTAAAATGTGCCGCCCGGGGCGGGCCGCCCCCCCCGCACCCACTACGCTACGCCGCTGGCTGAGAGGCTGGAACCCTTTAGGATCGGATTGAGTAACAATGTATGTCTGTCGGTTCCATGTTCCATTGATTAAGGTTAATGGAACGCGTGATATCCTATGTTTTTTTATAGTGGCTTGACATAATGGCTTCCCTACGCCTGATGGAAAGCGAAAGAGAAGCCCAAGTCGCTGTAACAACGGGCAAGTAACTGGTCAGTTACCTGTCAGTTGCCACCGCCATGCCGGCCCAACCCTAACCCCCCACGGGCTCCGGAAACCCTATTCACCGGCAGAAACACGACCCAGAGGTCATTTGACTGCGGTATTCTATAGGGTGGAGGTCCTTCCCCGGACGGGCGGCTCGATTCGAGCGAAGATTCGCTATGCCCTACCTCTTTTGAATGTTTATGGTATATTTGTCTTCCAGATACAACATAGTAGGTGATGGGACCCCCGCCGCTCTGTTCCCCATTCTGTCAGGGAAGACGGAGCTTGAGATGCCCGACGTTAGGAAGAAGATGCACAACAACAACACGTTGGACGTCAACAGTTTCATCTTTTCCAAGCTAAGAGCTGATGGGTGAGCGCTTGACTTTATAAATTTTCTGCCACGTACACAGTTCATTAATAATAAATAATAATAAATAACCCAAGACATGCCACGCTGGGCCACTCATCGCCATCTAGCCCCAAACTAAGCCGAAGCTTGTGCTATGGGTACTAGACAACTGATAAACTTACTTAGATACTTTTTTTTTGTAAATAAATACATATTATACATAGAAAACACCCAGACCAATACAAACAGACATATTCATGAACACAAATGTTTGTACTGTGCGGGAATCGAACCCACGACCCTTAGCTCAGAAAGCAGAGGTCACTACCAAATGAGCCTGTCATTGGAATCGACTTCCAAACTGATACGACTTATCCTTCAAAAAGCGAGCCAGTAAATTTGTTAAGGGCCGGCAACGCACCTGTGACCCCTGGTGTTACGGTATCAATGGGTTGAAGTGATCAATTACCATCAGGTTTTAATGCCCTAGCTTCGCTTCGGCAGGGTTGCCAGATCTCCCGATTTCCCGGGAGATCTCCCGATTTCGGTCAATATCTCTCGATGTCCCGGATTCCGTCCAAAACTCCCAAATTTTATTACTTCCCGTAATGTATAATTATTAGAGATGTCCCGACTAGTCGGTAAAGCCGACTATCCGGCCACTATTATAGTCGCCGATTAGTCGGCGACTAATCTGCAAAGAGCGCCGACTATCCGGCTTGTAACGTTGTATGAATTTCTCAATAATATGCATGCGGTGGAACTACATGAAATAAAAACCTTGATTAAATTTTAATTCTACTTGTTCACTTCAATGAATAATAACAGTATTGTCTTTAATTATGCACAAAAAAATATTTTTTTACACTAAAACACCGCTCTCGGCCACTACACAAGCAAAACATGTTCTGTCGGAGACCCTCGCAGGCGGCGTATGCGATTGCGCGCGAATCAGCCGTAAAAGAAGCGTTACGGAAATCCCCGAAACCGTAATCGGCTTAGCCGACTAGTCGATGTTATTACAACCGACTAATCGGCTAGTCAGCTAGTCGGCGAAAGTCATAATCGGCACATCTCTAATAAATATGACAAAAAGTAGATTATATCCACTCTAAAATGTAAGGGAAGAGAGCGCAAAATTGAAAAGGCAATGGGTTTCTTGGGAGATAACTACTTTCAGCAGTAGACAGTAAGTATAGGCTTACTCATTGATTGAATTTATTTTTATTTTCAGTTACCGCACTGCCTACTATGAAGACAGCCCCACCATCGGTACATTCCAATACCGTTTCAATGGGTTCAACCAACAGCCGGCAGACCACTACCTGAGAGCGTTCTACTTAGAAGACGGAAAGACCTACGGAAAGAACAAGCAATACTGCGTCGGGGATACTCCCAGATACAAGTTGATGATGGATTTGACACATCAGGTACGGTCTTTTGACGGTCTTTTGGACTTTTGGTACATTTTTTTTTGTTTATGCAAGAGACGGCAGACGAGAAAATGTGATGCCTGATGGTAAGCATTCGACACCGCCCATGGACACCCGCAACTGATATCGAGTTCTGGTGTCTTGTACTACTTGGAGTACTTTGTCTTTATGTATAATATGTTTATTTACAAAAAGAAAATGTATCAAATAAGTTTATCAGTTGTCTAGTACCCACAGTACAAGCTTCGGATTAGTTTGGCGCTAGATGGCGCTGTGTGGCCCAGCGTGGCATGTCTTGGGTTATTTATAACTAGCGACCCGCCCTCGCTTCGCTTCGGGAAACTAAATATAGCCTATGTTACTTAGGAATATTTTTTTTTATTAAAATCGGTCCAGTACTTTTGAGTTTATTCGTTACAAAAATACAAATCTTTCCTCTTTATAATATTAGTGTAGATGACAATACGCTATTATGGTCAAAAATTGTAATTAGTCCGCGTTTTAGCTTATTCAAAAATAAAAGACACGTATTTTACCTTTTTTCATTCAAATGAACAATAGCAAAGATACAAGGCATCAAAAGTTAGGAGTCTTTGACGTCACTCGCTCCCGTAAAAATGCCTCACCGAGTGACGTCACGCGTAATGTCAACGGGCTATAACTTTGTAATTTTTAGTCAAATTCACAAATAAACAAAATACGTGTCTTCTATTTTTGAATAAGCTAAAAGACGGACTAATTACAATTTTTGACCATAATAGCCTATTCTACAGTGTTCTATAATAAATGTCTCCCTATTTCAGTTCCTGAAACTGGACAAGAAGAAATACTGCTTTACTTTCATAGCGGACATAACGCACAACGACTTCAACCAGATATCCACCGCGGACGAGGACACCGTGGACTTCCTGAAGACGTTCAAGGACACCGGCAGGACTAAGGACACCATCCTCTTCGTCATGGGAGACCATGGGCCCAGGTAGATCATTTTTAGAGTTCCGTAGCCAAAATGGCAAAAATGGGACCCTTATAGATTCGTCATGTCTGTCTGTCGGTCCGTATGTCACAGCCAGTTTATTCCGAAACTATTAAAGCTATATTATTGAAATTTGGTTTGTGGATGTATTCTGTTAACCGCATTAAGATTTTAAAATAAAATCAGAAAAACATCCAAAATTTTTGGGGTTCCCCATACATAGAACTGAAACTCAATTTTTTTTTTATCAGACCTATACGTGTGGGGTATCTATGGATAGATATTTGAAAATGATGTTTTTCTAAACTGAATAGTTTGCGCAAGAGATTCTTCCCAAGTGGTAAAATGTATTCTATGAACGCATCCACGAATTGACAATACGGATGATGACAAGGTATGAAAATGAAGAAAATAATTAGTCCGTCTCTTAGATAATAAAAAAATATAAGACCCGTATTTTTTGTTTTGTCGAAATAACAAGAAAATACTTAGATATAGCGCATTAAAGTTACGGAGTGGGGGCTAACTACGTCACGTTAGAGTATATTTTGTACTCTAACGTGACGTCATGTGACATTTCAAATCAATGTATCTTCGTAAGTTTTTGAACAAGAGGCAAAATAAAAAATACGTATCAAATATTTTTCATTAATCTATCTGATGGACATTAAATTATTTTTTAGTCAACATCCCAATTTCAATGATGTACATTTCGAACTTGTACATTTTGTTTTACTTATTCAAGTATCAATGTAAATATTATCTATGGATCCAACATCGATGTTCATCATCAGCCTATTGCAGTCCACTACTGGACATAGGCCTCTCCAGTTGTTTGCCACTTAGGGCAAACATCTGGAGGATATACCCATAATCGCCACGCTGGGCAGGCGGGTTGGCGATCGCAGGGCGTAGCTTCTCGCTCCGATGACGCTGCTGTCCGTCATCGGCCTGTGATATTTAGCTACGTCCTCAGTTGTGATGGTTATACCGCCACCAGTCGGTCGCCAGAGCCTCGTTTGTTGTTCGGCAGGATGCACCACGGGCAGGCGAGGATGGCTTGGAGCGAAAAGGTGATAGGCCGCTCCCTTACATCCCTCGATGTTCGGTTTTCGATAAACATCGAACATCGATGTTGAGCTTTCGATTATGACATCGATGTTTTTTGAATATCGATCATCCCTACTTGAGACTGCATGACGTGGTTAAATTTAATCATATACCCTTTCATTCCCAGGTACGCTTCAGTCCGCTCCACCCTCCAAGGCAGGCTGGAGGAACGTCTCCCCTTCATGGCCATCCGTCTACCAGACTCTTTAGTGGAGAAGCGGCCGGCAGCGCAAACAGCGCTTGAAGCGAACGTCGATGCGCTGACCACGCCCCACGACATATACGCGACTGTGCTGGACGCGTTGGATATGAAGCAGCTGTGGAACCCGTATCGGCTGCAGGGCGCTGACTTGGCAAGGGGCATGACCTTGCTGGAGCCGGTGAGTGGTGATTATAAAGGATTCTTTCAATCAGCACGTTCATGTCTAAAAGGCCGGCAGCGACCCTAAACTCGATTAGAGTTGCGGGTGTCCATGGGCGGTGTCGACTACTTACACACTTGCTCGTCTGTCGCCTCTCGCATAAAAATAAAACCATCTTTTCGCTCCAAGCACCCAGCTTGAAGCCAAGCAAACCTCACCTGCCCGTGACGCGCGTCCTGCCGTATAACAAACGAGGCGCCAGCAACCGACTGGTGGCGGTATAACCATCACGATTGACGGCGTAGCAAAATATCACAGATGCCGGGCAGCAGCGTCACCGGAACGAGAAACTACGCCCTGCGATACCCAACCCGACTACCCAACGTGGCATTTATTGGTATATCTTCCAGATGTTTGCCCTAAGTGACGAACGAGTGGAGAGGCCTATGTCCAGCAGTGGACTGGTACAGGCTGATGATAATTATTATTATTATTTATTTGTGACTGGCTCGGTGGCTCAATTGGTAGTGACCTCTGCCTTCTGAGTCAATGGTAGTGGTTTCGATCCCCGCACATTACAAACATTTGTGTGCATGAACATGTCTGTTTGTATTGGTCTGGGTGTTTTCTATGTATAATATGTATTTATTTACAAAAAAAAATATCTAAGTAAGTTTATCAGTTGTCTAGTACCCATAGTACAAGCTTCGGCTTAGTTTAGGGCTAGATGGGGCTGTGTGGCCCAGCGTGGCATGTCTTAGGTTATTTTATTTATATTTATTACTAGCAGCCCATTCTTCTACACCTTCGGTTACATTGTTCAAATTTTACCAAGGATCACTAATTTTTTCAAAATGAAATGTAGCCTATGTCAAATTGGAAGAATGTAGCATTCTATTGGTGAAAGAATTTTTTAAATCGGCCCAGTACTTTGAGCCTATTCATTACAAACATACAAAAATAGGTACAAATGTTTCCTCTTTATAATATTAGTATCATCATCATCAGCCTATTGCAGTCCACTGCTGGACACAGGCCTCTCCAGTTGTTCATCACCTAGGACAAACTTCTGGAGGATATACCCATAATCGCCACGCTGGGCAGGCCGGTTGGCGATCGCAGGGCGTAGCTTCTTGCTCCGGTGACGCTGCTGCCCGTCACCGGTCTGTGGTATTTTTATACGCCTTTAATCGTGATGGTTATACCGCCACCAGTCGGTTTGCCAGCGCCTCGTTTGTTATTCGGCAGGATGCACCACGGGCAGGCGAGGATGGCTTGGAACGAAAAGATGATAGGTCGCTCCCTTACATCCCATATTATTAGTGTAGATTTATTTATTTATTTGTCCAGATACCGCGCAATAGATCGTGCAGTGAAGCGGGCGTCGAGCCTCACTGGTGCGCCTGCGTCTCCTGGAAGACCGTGACGGAAGACGACCCGATGTACAAGAGAGCTGCCAATGCGCTGGTCGCTTACATCAACCAGCTGACTGACCCGTTTAGGTAAGTGAAGATCATCATCATCATCATCATCAGTGATAGGAATAGGTAGGTCAATTTAGGGTCAATAATCTACAGGGCCGTCTTTAAACTATTTGAGGCCCTGGGCACATTAGGATCATGGGGCCCCTATGACCTAAATATCAGTTATCATTTGGTAATCTGGCAAGAACTAGGGGGGCCCATTCGATCGCGGGACCCTGAGCACGTGCCCATAGTGCCCAGTGGGAAAGAGGGGCCTGAGAGAGGGTGCTTAAGCTACTTAGTTTGAGATCGGAGCAATGTATGTGATGTTGTCTGATATTTATTAAAAAAAAAATAGGTTGATGATGATGATGACAATTTGACAATGATTTTTTTTTAATGTTCCAGGGAGAAATGCGTCCCCCGCACCTTGACGTCGATATCATGGGTGATGAAGCAGAAAGCCAATGATGGTGTGCTGTCGTTCAAAGAGGCTAAGGACGCGGACGGCTACGTAGGCGCGTTCGGTCCCAGGATCGACGTCCAGCGGCAGACTTACCAGGCCAAGGTATGGCGATAGAGATTGTCTACACATAAGTGACGCTCCCCACTCCTATAATGGGGGTGTTTTTGTATTTTTTTTATAGTGGCTCGACATAATGGCTTCCCTACACCTGATGGAAGGCGAAAGAGAAGCCCAAGCCGCTGTGAAAACTGGCAAGTAACTGGTCAGTTACCTGTCAGCTGCCACCGCCATGCCGGCCCAACCCTGACCCCCACATGAGTTCCGGAAACCCTACTCACCGGCAGAAATACGACCCAGAGGTCGAGAGGTCAATTGGCTGCGGTATTCTATAGGGTGGAGGTCTTTCCCCAGACGGGCGGCTCAATTTGAGCGAATATTCGCTATGCCGTACCCTCTCTATGTTTTGGGGGTCAAAATAATCTATACTAATATTATAAAGAGGAAAGATTTGATTGTTTGTTTGATACGAATAGGCTCCGAATCTACTGGTCCGATTTGAATAATTCTTTCACTGTCGGAAAGCTACACTATCCCCGGTGAACATAGGGTATATTATATTTATAAAAACGTTAGGGATTCGTGCTAAAAGTTTGATAATGTAACCCAAGGTGTGATTTAAAGAAAATTACCAAAAAGCTATCGAACTGACGTGTATTGAAAACGTTACCATAGCAACCTAAACTACCCGAAGCGTAGCAGGTCGGTTCGGTTAGTTACATTATATTTAGTCCGTATTTTACATCATAAAAGTGTATTGGACACGTATTTTTCGTTCAAATAACAAATAGCAAAGATACAAGGCATCAAAAGTTAGGAGTGGGAGTGGGAGTCACTCCTAACTTTTGATGCCTTGTATCTTTGCTATTGTTTATTTTAATGAAAAAAGGAAAAATACGTGTCTTTTATTTTTAAACTAGCTGTGCTCGCGACTTCGTCCGCGTGGAATAGTTATTTTTCCCCCCGTTTTTTTTTACATTTTCCATTATTTCTTCGCTCCTAATAGTTGCAGCGTGATGTTATATAGCCTAAAGCCTTCCTCGATAAATGGTCTATTCAACACAAAAAGAATTTTTCAATTCGGACCAGTAGTTGGTGAGATTAGCGCGTTCAAACAAACAAACAAACTCTTCAGCTTTATAATATTAGTTAAGATAGTTAAGATAAGCTAAAAGACGGACTAATTACAATTTTTTGCCATAATAGCCTTTTGTCACAGTGACTTGGACTTCTCTTTCGCTCTCCATCAGGCGTAGAGAAGCCATTTTGTCGATGTTATGATGATGATGATGACTTTGATTTCAGATTACCGTCGGTCCCGGCGTGGGAGTGTTCGAGGCTTCTATGACTTACACGACAACGACAGACAAATTCGAAGTGGACATTCGGGACATATCCAGAACGAATATGTAAGACTAGCTGTGCTCGCGACTTCGTCCGCGTGGAATAGTTATTTTTTCCCCGTTTTTTTACATTTTCCATTATTTCTTCGCTCCTAATAGTTGCAGCGTGATGTTATATAGCCTAAAGCCTTCCTCGATAAATGGTCTATTCAACACATAAAGAATTTTTCAATTCGGACCAGTAGTTCCTGAGATTAGCGCGTTCAAACAAACAAACAAACTCTTCAGCTTTATAATATTAGTTAAGATTTATATCATCATCAGCCTATTGCAGTCTACTGCTGGACATATACCTCTCCAGTTGTTCGCCGCTTTAGGCAAACATCTTGATGCTTCACGCTGGGCAGGCGGGTTGGCGATTGCAGCCGTGCCCTTGATGCATCCTGCCGAATAACTAACGAGGCTCTGGTAAACGACTGGTTTCGGTATAGCCATTACAAAACCTAAATACCACAAGCGATGACGGGCAGCAGCGTCATCGGCGCGAAAAGGTTTATGTACGTCACTGTAAAATAGTACCGTTAGATTGTAATCTATCTAGCGAAATTGTAAACTGGTGAAAGATAGTGAACTGTTAAATCACAATCTGTCGAGAGCGTTAAATTATCGAGGGTTATCCTTCCTATCCTACTAATATAATAACCTCCTTAAATCCTACTTCCTATTGATATTATAATCCTACTAATATGGATGGATGTTTGTTACTCTTTCACACAAAAATTACTGAACGGATTTTAATGAAACTTCACAGCAACATAGCTTATACATTGGATTAACACATAGGCTATGTTTTATACGAATATTCACGCGAACAGAGCCGCGGGCAGCAGATAGTTATTACATAATTGTTTAAGCTACTTACTTTAAGATAGTCAACGTATATGATGTTTAATATTTATTTGTTTGACTAGCTGTGCTCGCGACTTCGTCCGCGTGGAATAGTTATTTTTTCCCCGTTTTTTTTACATTTCCCATTATTTCTTCGCTCCTAATAGTTGCAGCGTGATGTTATATAGCCTAAAGCCTTCCTCGATAAATGGTCTATTCAACACAAAAAGAATTTTTCAATTCGGAGCAGTAGTTCCTGAGATTAGCGCGTTCAAACAAACAAACAAACAAACTCTTCAGCTTTATAATATTAGTTATGATTACAAAAACTTTTCCTTCCAGGTACAACCACGAACCGGACTGCATACACCTGTTGCACCCCCATCTCAACATGTACTGTTACTGCAAAGACCAGGCAACGTAGAGCCATCACTTCATCAGCTCACTTCACAGCGAGAGATCATCTTATGTGGTGATGACACAATCTCTCATTAAGGTTGCTTAGAGGATTTAACGTTAAAAGTGATAGGACTTTCCGTTAAAAGCGTTAGGATTTTCCGTTAAAAGTGCTTAGAGGAGTTTCCGTCTAGTTTTTTCAAAGGATTTTTCCATCACGTTTTTTTTGAGGATTTTCCGTTAAGAGTGCTTAGAGCATGGCCCCTACCACCAAAAACGAAAACGATCGTTCGTTTTCATGCATATTCCCAATTGTTGTTAAAAATATGAATGAATGCTTATTTACATTGCATTTTGCGTTAAGAGGCTCGAAAGCGTACGCTTGCATTTTTTGCAATAATTCTCACAAAGTATGCTTAACTATGAATACTGTGATTTTTTTGTATTAACTTGCTTTATGCGTTTCTTTTTGTCGGGAATACCTTGACGCATACACCAGGGTCCTGGGTACGTGACGCCCTGGGTACGTGACACCTGAGTTATGTGGAGCTTACTCCTATGAGTATATAGATATATATACTGAGTAATCTTTGGACAGATTCTACTGAGTGTTGTCATGACAGACTATACTGAGTACACTTTGGAGAGACACTACTGAGTAACGTCTTGACAGACTACTAAGTCATGTTTGGCCAAAATCTACTGAGTCATGTCTGGTCAAAATGTACTGAGTCATGTCTGGTCAAAATCTACTGAATCATGTACGGCCAAAATCTACTGAGTCACGTCTGGCCAAAATCTACTGAGTCATGTCTGGTTAAAATCTACTGATTAATGTCTTTAAAGACTACTGAGTCGTTGGCTGTCCAAAGATGAGAGAAGACTGGACAAAGAGTCTGTACTCTACTGAGTGATTAACAGACTCTACTGATTACGCTTTGGACTCCGGAGGTTCTACTGAGTAATGTCTTGATAAAGGAAAACATGGTGATGGCAACTAACAAAGGATTGATATGGACACTGTCCGCCGTAGCGACTTGGGACTCTTTCGCTCCATCAGGAAAAAAGAGGTCGCGTGCTACAAAAAAAAATTATTAGTATCTTGAAATAGAACTAAGTGACCCTTTCATTGGAATCTCAAAGAAATTCTATTATATTTAAAATACTAACGTACGAGTATAAATTTAAACGTTGAGAATGATATATCGAAACGCCCTTCGTAAACTAGGCACTGAATGTTTCGTCGAAATACGAATGAATGTTTCGTCGAAATACGAATGAATGTTTCGTCGAAATACGAATGAATGTTTCGTCGAAATACGAATGAATGTTTCGTCGAAATACGAATGAATGTTTCGTCGAAATACGAATGAATGTTTCGTCGAAACGTAGATACAATGTTCCACGATTCGGTGAAACATGTTTGGATATGCCATTTTCCTACAAGGAATAAGCCTTAAATTAGAATACAGTTATCTTAGGTATAACTTAATGTGCCCTAACCTTTATGTAAGGAGATTTTAAGGAATGTATAAAAATTAAAAAAAAAATTGTCTTTTTTGTATCAACCGTATAATTCGGTTTTTGAATGGAACTAACTGGTTTCGCTGCAAAGTCTGTTTCTGCTAATGTCGAAAGCGGCATAACTCAAATATTTAGACTTATGTCGCTTTTGTGTTGACTCAAAGTGCAACTCATATATTTTCAGTTGTATTGCTTTCGTGATAGCTCAACTCACATGACTCAAAGTCATATAGCTTGCGTGATAAAAGCATCAATCAAATTGTATTTTGAGTTATCATGAAAACGATGTAACTCAAAATACAACTAAAATATTTTAAGTTATATTACTTTTGTGCAATCTTTATGCCGCGGCCACACGTTGGATTCAACTTTGCGTCCAATCACTGTCCAACGCCCAATACTAACGCGCTCAATGTCTTCATTGTGTCAAAGTACCGATACATACATTGGTGCATTGGGCGCAAAACGTTACGTTGGTGCAAATATCTCCAATGTGTGGCCGCGGCTTTAGAGACGACCCCGTAAACAAGTTTCGAGTCGTCATCGGATTCAAAGCAAGTTGTCCACGTGGCAAGTCACTCGAAATGTGCTCGAAGATTATTATATTGCATTGATTTCTGAATTTTTCATAGATTTTTTCTACCGTGACCACTCTTGACCCTAATGTTGGATTACACTCTCGTTAGCTACGTTAGTGGTCATATACTCAGGCAGGGATGTGGCCGTATGCTTCGGCGCTACCCGTGTCCCTGCAACTTGCTGCCCACTGGCGACACAGGGGGGTTTAGTGGGTATGCCCTCCCTTTTGGGAGGTGGGAGTCCCACACACCATGCCGCCTCCCCCCGGAGACAGCATGAGGGTGCCTAATGCATTACCCTCTTAAAAAAAAAGTGGTCATATATTCAATTCGTCAGTCAATATTAATAAATACATATATAAATATGGATCAGTTCTGTAAGAACTAAAACAGAAAAAAGTCATAGATTTTTTTTACTTAAACGTTATATCAGTTCTACAAGAGCAAAAAAAATAATAGATTTTTTTTCTACTTAAACGTGTTTAATACTTTATCATTTTATTTGAACTCTCATAAATCTGTTGTACATTTATTTATCGCAAAATTTTTAATATATTTTTCTAAAGAATAAGACCTCGTTTCGCAACTCACAACATAGTACATAAGATTTCTCAAATTTATAAATTTGTATTTTTCCATATTAGCATTATAAGTTTAATTTTATGTCTGAAATTAATTAACTGTGTTACCATTTGTACTTAATAACGCACAAATAGTCTCCCTCGATACTCAAAAATACATAAAAATATTTACTATCTTAGATAATTTTCTAATGGATAGTGGAGGTTGGTTTAATTGTGTGTTTAATTTAACTGAAAATGTCTCGCTAATAAAATAACGAATTAACTCAAAATTTGGGAAAAATCTGTTTAAATGTAAATACAGCGGTCTAACTAATCCTATAGTGGTTATGATATATGTATAATAGGGATGTTCTGACGGTCAAAATAATTACATTCATCATCATCATCAGCCTATTGCAGTCCACTGCTGGACATAGGCCTCTCCAGTTGTTCGCCACTTAGAGCAAACATCTGGAGGATATACCCATAATCGCCACGGGGCGGGTTGGAGATCGCAGGGCGTAGCTTTTTGCTCCGGTGACGCTGCTGCCCGTCACCGGTCTATAGTATTTAGCTACGCCTTCAATCGTGATGGTTATACCGCCACCGATCGGTTGCCAGCGCCTCGTTTGTTATTCGGCAGGATGCACCACGGGCAGGTGAGGTTGGCTTGGAGCGAAAAGATGATAGGCCGCTCCCTTACATCCCGAATTTAAACTCATTTTTCCAAAATGTTGCGTTAGGTCGTTATTTCATTAGGAGTGTGATGTCTTTAAATAAGTAAAGTAATGATAATAGGCATTTATAATGAAATTCTCGATTCGTTACTTCTAAGTCTACGTAATCAATTAGAAAAGAATTTTGAATGAGTATACGTGTAAGTTATATATGACCTAGGAATTGGATGCTGACTTATAAAAACGATTGTTATTTCAAATATAAGTCCTACATATAAAAATTACTTTCTGCTTAGCCCAATGGTTGACTGGTAGAGAATGCCTATGTGGCATTAAGTCCGCCTTTTGTACACAGTTTAATTGTGCAATAAAGATTAAATAAATACGTGAAGTTAAATATGTAAAAGTTTGGGAAAATTTACTTAAAACACTATTACTGCATTTATTATCAAAAATAACTAATGTTATTTTACTAATAACTATCAGTAAGTCTAGATACATCACTTCCCTGATTTAGAACAGACCTATTTTTTAGCATCTGAAAGAACAAAATGTATTTCTAAGTAGACGGTAGATCTGTTTGATATACACCAGCGTAAAATTGTAAATACCGTTAGATTATAATATCAATCCAGCGAGGATGTAAACTGTCCTCAGATTGTAAACCGAACGTACTGCTTACAATTTCATGTATTATTTTTCGGTAAATTGCGATCTAAGTGGAACTGTCGATAATTTAACGCGCGATAGATTATTATAATTTAACAATTCACTTCGGTCGACTCAATTTTCACAAAAATGTGGGTACGTTAAATTGTAAGCAGTACATTCGGTTCACATTACAATCTAACGGTATTTATAATTTTATGGTAACAGATATATCTGATGCCGACTACGGACACCGTCTCAATACCTTAAACAGCAAATATTGCAAAATTATTGTATTTTAAATAAAATATAAGTTTATATATTGTTTGTAAATGTAAATTAGTATTGTATTATTAAATTTTAAACCAAAAATTGTATTCGCCTATGCTAACATTGGCCAGTTGTAGAATAGCATGTTCCTAGTCAAAATAATTACTATAATTTCGTACATAGTATCACAGCAGGTTAAACGAGAAACGTGCAAAGGTCAAAAGTTAAAGGGCAAGACCCCGTAAAATGATCAATTTACTAAATACATACTACTAACTACCGTTTGTTATATTCTTGCTATTTTCCGGTGACAGATTTAACCATACAAAGTGACAGACAGAAAAATGCTCCTTTGTTTTATACTATGTAGTGTTTTATACTAAAAATTAAAATAATAATTCTGTCCGAAGCTGGGGCCCTACTTTAACAATGGAACGAACAAAAAAAAAACCGGCCAAGTGCGAGTCGGACTCGCGCACGTAGGGTTCCGTACCACTGATTGAATGAAAAAATTAGGTAATTTGATTTTTGACGTTTAAAAAAAAACTACTGTCTAGATTTCATTCAAACCAAATTTCGTTAGTAGTTTTTATAGTAATACACATCATATATTTTTTTCCGTTTTATCATGCCCATATTTTAGAAGTTACGGGGGGGGGGGGACACACATTTACCACTTGGAAGAGTCTCTCGCGCAAACTATTCAGTTTAGAAAAAATGTTGTTAGGAACCTCAACATCATTTTCAAATACCTATCCATAGATACCCCACACGTATGGGTTTGATGAAAAAAAAATTGAGTTTCAGTTTCATGTATGGAAATAACCGTATTATCCGCATTAATTACTTTGACTGTAACATACTCGTATATTCACGAACACGATAGGTACAAATGGTAGAGATATACGGTCGTATTCACAAACGTTACTATGCGACGCGCGGACGCACAGATCCTATACGTTTTTGGGTACCTGTGCGTTCGCGCGACGCATAGTAATGTTGTGAATACGGCCGTTAGGGTACAAAAACATCGACGTTCATCATACGATCGTTTTCGATTGTTATTGTTGGGCCCCTGATCTGAAGCTATAGTATATTACCATCAAGTTATGGACTTGATTGTCGCTTTACTTAATAAGTAATGTATCTACAGAAAAATACAAAAAATGGCTACATTTTTCAAAATTCTCGTCGACCATCTAACTATAATATTTAACAAATTCTAACTAGTTTACAACCTAATGGGTATTCCAAAAATCTTAATATGTAATATTTAGTAATTTAATATAAATTATGAATAAAACTTGGTGCGTGATGATAATAAATATATAACAAATACTTACATAATAAAAATTGTTTTATTTGTCTGTAGATCACATTAAGGGGCAGCGCAGACGACAGACTATCCGTGAGGCACTTTTTAGTCTAACCTATGCAATTTTATGACATCACACGACGCGCAAAAATCTGTCACGGATATTCACAGACGACGTACATCTTCGATCATTCTGTCGGCAGAGCTGTATGGACCTAGACGCTCTTTTTAAATGTCTCAGACGCAGACTCTATCGCACAAAAAGTCTGTCGTCTGGGCTTCCCCTAAACCGGCATGCCGATGGCAACTGATATGTGTAGAAGAATCGTTTACCTGTGTCCACAGCTGAACCTCTGCCAGCGATCTGGCGAGGAGAAACCACTGTGTTTTGTTACTAAAAGTTCTAGGAATGTAAGGGAGCTGCCTATCGCGTTTTCGCTCTAAGCCACCCTCACCTGCCCGTGGTGCATCCTACTGAATAACGTACGAGGCTCTGGCAACCGACTGGTGGCGGTATAACCATCACGGTTGAAGGCGTAGCTAAATACCACAGGCCAATGACAGGCAGCAGCGTCACCGGAGCGAGAAGCTACGCCCTGCGATACCCAACTCGCCTGTCCTGCGTGGCCATTATGGGTAAAACCTGCAGGTGTTTGCCCAAAGTGGCGAACAACTGGAGAGCCCTATGTCCAGCAGTGTACTGCACTAGACTGATCATGATGATGAATCGTAGATATTTTTATATAAGTGTAAGTTTGTTTATATAAATTAGGTAAATCTAAAAAGTAACTTAAGCTACAATGTGCAGTAGAGTTGGTATCCACTCAGTGAATGTCAAGGCATGACATACAGGCAGCCAAGACGCTGATTTTCAGTGGAACCGGCAAGAAGGAATAAATGAATTACAGAAGGACAAATTAATCTATTTGAGCAACTTATGTGGTCACAATTTTTTTAGGCTGAATGTACCTACCTGAGTTTTGTAATCTTAACTAATATTATAAAGCTGAAGAGTTTGTTGTTTGAGCGCGCTAATCTCAGGAACTACTGTCCGAATTGAAAAAATCTTTATGTGTTAAATAGACCATTTATCGAGGAAGGCTTTAGGCTATATAACATCACGTTGCAATGCAACTATTAGGAGCGAAGAAATAATGGAAAATGTAAAAAAAAACGGAGAAAAAATAACTATTCCACGCGGACGAAGTCGCGAGCACAGCTAGTCTATGATAATCTAGAAATGTGCAAACCTCCTTAGATTACTGACATTCAACATGACAAAACGCCTGACAATATGCCATCATTCTATAATAACTGAAAGGTGCATTTGATCAAGGAAAACGGATTTCATGGTCTGTCTTTGCAAAGTTATGACCGTGGCACTTTTAAATAGATTTTACCGCTCTAGGAAGAAGCAAACTGTGGCGATAATTCTTCTCCTGTCGTCCATCTTCTACTATTACACATTGATGACGAAACCTAAGCTATCTATTTAGATTCTGCTGTAGCCAAGCGGTAAGTTTGATTAGTTCAAGGACTCATTAGGTTCAGCGCAGACGGCACACTTTTTGTGCGATAGAGTCTGCGTCTGAGACATTTAAAAAGAGCGTCTACGTCCCTACAGCTCTGCCGACTGAATGATCGAAGATGTGCGTCGCGTGCGTTGAGTCTGTGAAATATCCGCGACAGATATTTGCGCGTCGTGTGCGTTTTTACTGCATATAATTGCAAAAAAGTGCGTCACGAATAGTCTGTCGTTTGCGCTGCCCCTCAGCTAACGAGCCAGTCTAATGTCTATGTATTTATTTACAAAAAAAGAAGTATCTAAGTTTATCAGTTGTCTAGTACCCATAGTACAAGCTTCGACTTAGTTTGGGGCGAGACGGCGCTGTGTGGCCCAGCGTGGCATGTCTTGGGTTATTTATTTATTTATTTTATCCTCCGCGTATTCTGAAACTGGCCTGAAGGTCATTTGATGCGATCGCGAACCCGTCTGCCCAGCGTGGCGATTATGGATAAACCCTCCAATGTTTACCCAAAGTGGCGAACAACTGGAGAGGCATGTCCAGAAGTGACTACGATAGTCAGATGATGATGTAGGAACAGACTTGTCCCTACGAAAAGTGGAAGTACTTCCGCCGAGCTAGGTGATCGTGCTCGGGGACCGCGGTCCGATGGACCATCTTGGTTTTTCGTATATATAGCGAGTCGTGATGAAAACTTCGTATGTGAGTTGTACGTCTTCCATACAATTTGTATGGAGCGATTTAATTCTCTATAGACCCGGATTTCACATAGCCATCTGTTGTTAGTTGGCGGAACTAGTGATTGCATATTGTAGCGAACGTGTAGATAGTTGTAGCGATGTGGAGATAGGTGTCGCTACAATGATAATGCCCTAGAAATCTAATACCTGATGATGTTTACAGGAATATGGAAGAGAAGCTGGCAGAAGCATTGAGGCTAGACAAGGGGGCAGGCTGTCAAATGCCCCCGCTGGACCCTTTTGACAAGGAGGTCACACAGTTCGACAAGACTTATCCGAAAATCACTTGCCCTGGGTTGGATTGGGTCAAATGTTATGTAAGTTACTTATGCGCG
The DNA here is from genome assembly GCA_031163375.1 of Conogethes punctiferalis. Lineage (NCBI taxonomy): Eukaryota > Metazoa > Arthropoda > Insecta > Lepidoptera > Crambidae > Conogethes > Conogethes punctiferalis. The sequence continues at coordinate 1,084,244 of CM062103.1, read as the reverse complement.
ATCCAAACTAAGCCGAAGCTTTTACTATGATCACTAAACTGGTAGGTACCTACTATTTTAGGGAGATGTTCACACATATTGTCGATTGGCTCGGTGGCTCAATTGGTGGTGACCCTGCCTCTGAACCAAGAGTCGTGGGTTCGATCCCCACCCGGGACAAACATTCGTGTGATGAACACTTGTGTTTGTTCCGTGTCTGGGTGTTTATATTCGTATTTAAATTCGGGGTGAATCCTCCATACCAACTGCCACCCCCCATTTTAAGGAAGTGGGGGTAAGATAGATGCGAAAAGTAGCCTATGTTACTCTCCATCAACCTTCAACTAACTCCAGTTAAAAAAAATCACGTCAATTCGTCGCTCCGTTTTGCCATGAAAGAAAGACAAACATCAGACACACTTTCCCATCTATCTATACTTATAATTTTCCAAATAACTATCAGGGGATGATTAGTGATCGATACTGATGCCAAAAATGCAATCAGTAAATTTATTATTTCTGTCTGTCTGTCTGTCCGTCTGTCTGCCCGTCTGTCTGTCTGTCTGTCTTTTTGTATGTTCGTTATAGAAAAAAACACTACTGGACGGATTTTGACGAAACTTGGTACAATTATTCTTCATACTCCTGCCTGGGTAGGTTATAGTATACTTTTCATCACGCTACAATCAATAGGAGCAGAGCAGTGATGGGAAGAGTTGGAAAACGGGAGAAATTTTTATCTGTACCCCCACCATCACATCTTGTGCGCCCCACCCGCCTGCCTAGCCCAGTAATGGGTAAAGCCTCCAGAAGTCCAAATGTTTTCCAAAGTGGTTAACAACTACAGAGGCATATCCAGCAGTAGACTGCGATAAGCTGATGATGATGATAATGACGATTATTATTTATCTACAGCACTCCATATGCAGAGTGAGGCAGGAGATTTTGGACTCGACCTCGGACGTCCAATGCACATACAGTGACGTCATATTCATAAGCGACCAGCAGTACCGGCTGAGTGATCCGACCACGGTCTACGGAGCCGACCCTTACATTCTGGTCAGGAGTGATCACGTTAAGGTGAAGTGTACCGGAACTCGTGCGCACACGTGAGTAGTAAAAGCTAAAATACATTTTAGCATTTTAAGTCAAAAGAAATCCACTTCATTAGGGGCAGCGCAGAAGACAGACTATCCGTGGTGACGCACTTTTTTGCAATGGGCTCATCATCATGTCGTATGGCTTAATTCTGCTCGAGTCCTCAAAGGTCAGTATCCAGTTGGCGAAGCCAATTTAACGCGGCCGGAGTGAGCTCATGGAGCTCCTGCATACCTCCAGGAAAACAACGTAGAGGGCATTCCTCT
>CM062103.1:1057436-1082801 GCA_031163375.1 Conogethes punctiferalis | reverse complement strand
AATGGCGAATCTTTCGGTTAAGGTGCAGTGCAGACGGCCTCCATAATCTCCAGATGTTTGCTCTAAGTGGCGAACAACTGGAGAGGCCAATGTCCAGCAGTGGATAGGCTGATGATAATGAGATAGGTGTATCTATTATGACAATCGAATCTGGTGCCCACCACTCTTCAAGTTTATACCGTCACCTTCAAGCGGCTACCCACCAATGCCATGCCACCAAGTGTAGCCAGGTGTTCATTCGACAGACATCTCAGTAATGTGTAAGCTGCCGATGTCCGCTTATGATAACCTTCTGCTATTTCCCACCCATGATCGCAGTCGGGATTCCCAGGCATTTGATATTGCAACATTGCACTTGCTTGCAAAAATATTGTGAGTTATATTAATTTTCTCACAAAATATTTCTTCAAGAAATTTCTCGTTGGTAGGAATACTTTATTTGGCTTTCCATCAGGCGATGCCACTATATAATATGCTGAGCTACTATAAAAAATAAATCAATTTGAAAAAAAAACGCTTGTAAATAAAAAAAAGCTCAAATGTTTATGAAGAGCTAATATAGAAAGCAAAGGCCTAATTTAGAAATAAGAAACGTTTATTTTTTTTTGGCGAGTATTGGGAAGAGGCCTATGTCCAGCAGTGGACTGATGTGGGCTGATGATGATGATGATGATTATTTTTAAATTTAGTACGTAGATAATGTCTGTATAAATTTGTTTCTGTTAGTTGGTGTTTAATGTCAAACGCTTACTATAAATTACACTAATACATTGCTTAGATGACAATATCACATGAGCATGACAATCGGCTCGCTTGTTATTACAATGATAATATGTCATGGAAGTAATAGTACTTAATACTTCCATGTAATATGTACAATGTGTATGTATTAGATATTTAAAAAGGCTAACTGTTGAGTTGGTTTGCGCTCTGTCATGAAAAAAAATATTGGGACCACTTTCCCTGCACTCAAGTGTACCAATATAAAGCAAATTGCCAGCAATGACATCCGCTTCACTTTGACCTATATAATAATAATAATTCAAAACATCCTTCAGTTGGATTCTTCGAAGTTTTTTTATAACTTAAAGTACGAACTTTTAATACAAGATCTAATTTCTGATAAGCATGATATTACAACGCAAGGTTCGACATATCACGCCTCTGCTGATATATCAATATGCCCAAGGCAATGGTTGAAAAATTAGATACCAAAATGGTATCAACATAACAGTTTTTTAAAGATGGCTTCCTGTGTTAATGGTATCTATAAGAAAACTAACCAATAAGATGTTTTACTTACTCTATCAATCAATAGTTCACACTCGTATGTGTTCATTGAGGGTCTCGATCCTACAGTAAGATTTTTATAGCGGGGAATTCATTAGGCATTCCTCTGGGGGGAATCGGGATGTTTTCTTTTACCGTATCATCGCCAAATTACAAATTCGAAAACATATTGGTACCTTGAACCGTCGTAACCACGAGGTTTAAACTCTAATCGAGAAATAATTTGAAAATACGCGTATATTGACAAAATGAAGCTTAGGCAAAAATTATATCATGAAGTAAGTATTTTTAATTTCAAAGTACATATTCAGTTTTGTAAACTACATATTTCTAAACGCCATGAAACAGCAACCGTCATAATAACTGTTAGAGAAAAGCGCAAAGCCACAGACCCCGACTTTATTACGTAGTAACTATGTATTTATCTATGCTACTACTGCCCGACGGGCAGCTCGAATTGAGCCGCCCCATCCGGGGAAGGGCCTCCACCCCATAGAATACCGCAGCCAAATGACCAATGGGTCGTGTTTCTGCTGGTGAGTAGGGTTTCCGGAGCTCGTAAGGCTTGGAGATGGGCCAGCATAGCGGTGGCAACTGACAGGTAACTGACCAGTTACTTGCCCGTTGTCACAACGACTTGGGCTTCTCTTTGCTTTCCATCAGGCGTAGGGAAGCATTATGTCGAGCTATTTTAAAAAAAATCTTGTTTTTAAAAGAAAAGAATAATGAAGATTATTAAATTAAATTTTCTCGGAATTATTTTCTAACATAAAAATAAGCTTTTTGTTTGTTGCAAATTAAAAAGTCTACGGTAAATAATTACTACAGGTAATCCAGCAGCCTTCCACATCAAAAGTTATAAATAGGTAAAAACGCATGAACACTTGATAATAATGTAAGTTCAGTATAATTAAACCTGTAAAGTTTATAATGTAAGTAATAAATAAATAATTAGCCCTAAGCCAAAAAAGTTTACCTACCTAAGGAATACCTTTACTTCGACTGAGAGACAGAGAGATATTTCTTTGAGTATTTCTGTAGCAAACAAAGAAATATCTCTCCACTTATCTTCAAATTTGCATCACCCTTAAACAACCCTCTTTACACATTCGTTTATTGTACCAAGTTGTATTATAGTGTACAGTTGATTGTACCGTATAACCGTTTGATTATGTCCCAACAGTAATTAAAACGGCTTGAAACAATAAAACATAAAAATTATATGTAACAAACAACAATACTGAATTCTCGGCACTTGCAAATATTGTATGCCGAATATTTCAATAGGCACTTTGCGTCATAAGATTCTTTGGTGAATTAGTACTGAGAATCCATTGTGTTGGCAAGGACGGTGATGTTGCTAATGTCGTTCAGGGCACAGTAAAGAAACGAGCAGTGAAGTAATTGACATAAAGTAGGTTAAATCTTCCAAAGCATCCCGACCTCCATCGGACTGAGTGCTTGTAGTGAGTCCCACATAATCCAGGTGTCTCTTACCCAGGGTTCTGGTGTATGCGTAAAGGCATTCTAGATGGAAAAATAAAGTGCTCTAAATCCCCCTGTGTCGCCAGTGGGCAGCAAGTTGCAGAGACTCGGGTAACGCCGAAGCATACGGCCGCATCCTGCATACCCCTGGCCAGCCGCAGATGACAAGCGGCTGGTGCTTCTGGTCCGGGGAGGGCCGAAGGAACTTACACTTTTTTTATAGTTGCTCGACATAGCTTCCAAGCCCAAGTCCCGAGCCCAAACCCAAGTCGGCAAGCCCCGTTCGGGGGAACGACGGGGTATGTGGGACTCACGCGCTCTCAAAAACGGAAGAGCGGCACCCCTGCCTTAAGATGGTAGGAGGCAGGGCATACCCACTAAAAACCCCGGCCCCTCCGTCAAGCACCTTTAGGGTGGTGTCACGGGGCCTGGAATGGCCTAGAACTGCCGCAACACCACTAGTAAATAAATATTATATCCCAAGCCATGCCACGCTGGGCCACACAGCGCCACCTAGCCCCGAAACTAAGCCGAAGCTTGTACTAATCGGTACTAGACAACTAATAAACTTACTTAGATACATTTTTTTGTAAATAATTACATATTATACATAGAAAACACCCAGACCAATACAAACAGACATGTTCATGACCACAAATGTTTGTACTGTGTGGGAATCGAATCCACGACCCTTGGCTCAAATGGCAGAGGTCTCTACCAAATGAGCCATCGAGCCAGTCAACCACTAGCGCTGCCCTAGGCTGGCCAGAGAAACCCCCCCCCCCTCTTAGGGGGGAACTCAAGGCCACCTCACACTCGCCTCACTGGCGCACACTGCGCTGTGCGCTAGCGCACATCGTTGTGCACTTTTCAGTTCATTGTACTTGAACTATGACGCACTTGCCTCAGTAATGCGAGTGGTGTTTTAAAAATTAATCGGGTAAGTGGGTTATGCGCTAAAATAGAGTGCGGTCTTTGGTGTCTAAGACTAAGAGAATGTGAAAAATAGTATTTGACAAAACACAAAGATAAAGATATTTTTATTTGTCAAAACATGACCGAGTAAACAGGCATTTAGAAATTGATTTATTAAATCTTTATTGCACAATTAAACTGTGCACAAAAGGCGGACTTAATGCCACATAGGCATTCTCTACCTAAATAAATACCTCTACCTAATAAATTTCAATCAGTTATGCATATTTTGCGTAGAATTGCGCACAAACGTCAAACTATAATTAAATAATATTAATCCATAAATAAACCACGAATAAACAATTTTGGAACTGGTCTCTTCGTCCTTCCCTCTTCCCATTATTTGGGGTCGGGTCTCCTCACCCTTTTGCGCCAGGGTATCCTGGGTTGTTTGTTCCGGCAAATGGGCTTCCTTGAGGTCTCTCTGTATTTTTGACCACCAGGTTAGTGGCGGGCGACCTCTACCTCCCCTCTGTTCCGATATAAAATAATTTTGAAACTGGTACCGTAAATAAATTGATTTACGAGTCGGTGGCCAGAGCCTCGTCTGTTATTCGACAGGATGCACCACGGGTCAGGTGAGTTGTTTAGGAGCGATTAGATGATGAGTTTCTCCCTTACATCCCATTGTGTCCATTTATCTATCGCTAATGCTAAACTGTAATGGGTTAAAAAAATAACGTTGAACAAAGACCGCACGCTAATCTATCGAACGCACAACATGATCAAAAATATGTTCCAAGACGCTCCAAATTTGACAAGTGCCGGCAAGGACTGGCCTATCACGATCCGCGACAAAGCGATGCATCACTTAACCTATCACCGAGTGATGAGATACTTCAGACGGTGACGTAACTATTTGTATCAATTATCGTTACATATTTAAAACGGAGTGCCTTGAAGCTATTTATTATCTTTCATGCCATACTTTTTTATAAGAAGAGCTTTCAGGGATCATTACACATTACATCGATACCTAATTATTCTCGTACGGGATCGGGTTGCGAGCCTTTTTCCGTACAAACCAACAGACATTATTTATTTATTTCTCTACGGGTAATGCATCATCAGTACTGGTGTTATCTTTCAGATAGGGCGCGGGATAAGTAATGGGGAGATTATCTTTAAATGCGTTTTTATTTTAGCTTTCAGGATGACCTCACTCCACCTGATGGTAAGCAGTCGTGAGGTCCAAAAGTTAGGTCGACAGACACAATAGAACAAACCTATTGCGCCCGTCGCCCTCACCCTGAAGGCCCACTGAGACGTTCCATGCCCCGCCTAAACAACCCAGGATTGTAAAAGGAAGGAAACACTTGAGCTGGAAGGGCATTCCATGACTTAATGGCACGGGGCAAGAACGAGGAACTAAACCACTTGGTGCGCGCCACCATCTAAATACCACAGTCGACGGGCACCAGTGTTACCGGAGCGAGAAGCTACGCCCTGCGATCGCCAACCCGCCTTCCCAGCGTGGCGATTTTCGGTACATCCTCCAGATGTTTGCCCTTAAGTGGCGAACAACTGGAAAGGCCTATGCCCAGCAGTGGACTGCAATAGGTGCTATGGTGATGGTGATTCATTTAATTTATAGTACTTCATCAGTTTTATATTTTAACTAGCAGCCCGCTCCTAACTTCGCTTCGGATAAATCATTTATTTCAGCTAATCATTTCATACATAATTGGTAGTTTAGAGAGGTAGGGCATAGCGAATCTTCGCTCGAATTGAGCCGCCCGTCCGGGGAAGGACCTCCACCCTATAGAATACCGCAGTCAAATGACCTCTGGGTCGTGTTTCTGCCGGTGAGAAGGGTTTCCGGAGCTCGTGGGGGGTTAGGGTTGAGCCGGAATGGCGGTAGCAACTGACAGGTAACTGACCAGTTACTTGCCCGTTGTCACAGCAACTTGGGCTTCTCTTTCGCTTTCCATCAGGCGTAGGGAAGCCATTATGTCGAGCCACTATAAAAAAAAAAAGATCTCTCATGTTTTCTACCAATTAATATAACCTAAATTACTTTTGGTGAATGTGAACCTTTCCAATGATGAAAGAATTCACCGCACGGAATCGTATACGTATAAAATTGTATAAGAAATCATTGTTTACTTCAAAGAAATTCGTCAGTACAGTTTCGTGACTAACCTTTAATTCGCAAACAGTTTATGTTTACACTAAATATTTTAATGCATCATGCACAATAAACGCTCAAAATAAATATCCGAACCAAAATGATGCACTATTATTCAAGCGAGAGGTCACGGACAGAAATTAACACGAAAATTGATTGAATCATACTCCTATAAGCGAAAGATAAATCATGAATGACAACCATTGTTTTTTTTTTCTACTTCCTCATCATCATTATCATCATCAGCCTATTGCAGTCCACTGCTGGCAGTGCCCAGACATAGGCCTCTCCAGTTGTTCGCCGCTTAGGGCCAACATCTGGAGGATATACCCATAATCGCCACGCTGGGCAGGCGGGTTGGCGATCGCAGGGCGTAGCTTCTCACTCCGGTGACGCTGCTGCCCGTCATCGGTCTGTGGTATTTAGCTACGCCTTCAATTGCGATGGTTATACCGCCACCAGTCGGTTGTTTCGTTTGCTACTCTGCAAGATGTAGGGGAGACCGGGTACCGGGTATCTGTTGAGTAGTTTTTGTTTCTATAACGAACATACAGATAGACAGACAAAAATTTTACTGATTGCATTTTTGGCATCAGTATCGATCACTAATCACCCCCTGATAGTTATTTTGTAAATATAACTTCTCTACGGATTTATTATCTTAACTAATATTATAAAGCTGAAGAGTTTGTTTGTTTGTTTGAACGCGCTAATCTCAGGAACTACTGGTCCGAATTGAAAAATTCTTTTTGTGTTGAATAGACCATTTATCGAGGAAGGCTTTAGGCTATATAACATCACGCTGCAACTATTAGGAGCGAAGAAATAATGGAAAATGAAAAAAAAACGGGGAAAAAATAACTATTCCACGCGGACGAAGTCGCGAGCACAGCTAGTAAGTATATATATATATATAGATATCTATATAAAAACGTAGCCCATTACACTCATAAGTCTATAACTCAAATTAATAAGGTTCCCACACTTTGAACAAAATAAATAAATAAAAAAATCAAGACACCAAACTCCGTGACCTATTAGTAAGAAAAACACTAATAATTTTGTTTGACCTCCGGCAAATTACATGGTAGCATGCGCGAGGTGGTTCAAGGTTCTAATCTCGGATAGGGTCATTAAGTTATTCGCTACATATAGTTCTGATGGGCTGTGGTATATGTTATGTGCATGGCGAAAGGGATTTTTATTGATATATATATATTTTTAGGTATAATGACTCAGACGGCGGAGAAGAGATGGCGTGATGACCTGGACCTTTTTTCTCCGGTCTGGCAAGAGCTGGCGGATGATCGAGAGGAATGGATAAAACTGGGGGAGGCCTTTGCCCAGCAGTGGGACAGTAGAGGCTAGAGAAAAAAAAATAACTCAACATAATAGCTTCCCTACACCTGATGGAAAGCGAAAGAGAAGCCCCCCTCAACAAAGATTTTATTACCACAAACAAGGCATTTCATTATCACAGACATAACTACGAAAGAGCAAGCGGTAACCAATCCATATTTCACCGCTCTCAACTGTTGCTCAACGTCTGCACAGCTTCCGAATAAATCATCTTAAAAATGCAAATCTAACCAGTAATTAGTGCTAATCAATAAAGATGAAGTATTATTGAAATTTAAGTGTATAAATTGATGTATTTATTGTATTACATTCGCTTGTATTATTATTTATTATTCAGGCAATCTGGGTGGTCCATTAGTGAATGATCTTCATGTAAGCGCGTATGGTTGCTGGTTTAATTCTCAGCAGTGATAACTGACAATATCTTTGTAATTTTAGGTCTAATTTACAAATAAAAAAATAAGTGTCTTTTATTGTTTAACAATCTACTTAATTGTACTTTTTTTACGGCAACAGGCCTATTATCAGCTTATCACAGTTCACTGCTGGACATATTAGCCTCTCCAGTTATTGGCCACTTTAGGCAAACATATGGAGGCTTTACCCATAATCGCGACGCTGGGCAGGCGGGTTGGCGATCGCAGGGCGTAGCTTATCGCTCCGGTGACGCTGCTGCCCTTCATCGGCCTGTGGTATTTAGCTACGCCATCAATCGTGACGGTTATGTCGCAGTCATCTGGTTGAATCTGCTATTCAATTGAATGACTAGCGCGTTCATTGAATGACGACATTTAATTGAATGCCTAAAGGATAACTCGTCAAGTTATTGAATGAAACATTCAACGTCTTGACTGAACGTCATTTTAGCATAGTCGTTGAATGGGTAAAAGCCGACTGTTTAATGTTTAGTTTTTAATTTTTCTTTAAAAGTATCCGGAGGCGGCGTATTAATAGGTAAATCCATGCTGTCACACTATTTTATTACGTACTAGCTGTGCCAGCGGCGTCGCTCGCGTGGATATCGGGTTTCAAAAATAACGGACTTCCATATAATACCCATCTATACCTTGTGCCTAAGTTTTAAGTTAGACCTCTAGCAATACATTGGTGAAAACCGCATTCAATTCTATGCAGTAGTTTTCGCGTAATGCGCGTTCAAACATACAGGTTTAAATTTCTCGCGTTTTCCCAACACTTCCCGTCACTGCTCCGCTCCTATTGATTGTAGCGTGATGAAAAGTATCCTATAACCTGCCCAGGAGTATGAAGAATAATTGTACCAAGTTTCGTCAAAATCTGTTCAGTAGTTTTTTTTTCTATAACGAACATACAGACAGACAGACAGACAGACAGACAAAAATTTTACTGATTGCATTTTTGGTATCAGTATCGATCACTTATCACCCCCTGATAGTTATTTTGAAAAAATATTTTATGTACAGAATTGACCTCTCTACAGATTTATTATAAGTATAGAAGATAAGTCAGTTTAAAGTAAATCTAATCAAAAAAATATCAACAATCAGGTGATCATGTTCGACGCCATATTTGTTTTAGTGACTACTAACGCCGCGCGGGAAAAAAATGAACTAAATTACAATCACTTGACTGCTTTTACGTCCGCTCTTTTCAAAGGGCTATGTTTCAATCCGCTACCTAGTTGGACGTTAAGTGACGCGTGTTTAGTCAACGTTCGGTCTAGTCATTCAATTGAATGTCGTCATTCAATGAACGCGCTAGCGATTCAATTGAATAGGAGATTCAACCAGATGACTGCGACAGTTACACCGCCACCATTCGGTTGCCAGCGCCTCGTTTGTTATTCGGCAGGATGCACCACGGCCAGGTGAGGTTGGCTTGGAGCGAAACGATGATAGGTTACTCCCTTACATCCCCGTTGAAGCATCGACTTGGGCTTTTCTTTCGTTTTCCATAAGGGTATTAAAATGCTGTACTACTAATAAAAACATTAAGCATCAAATTAATTTAAGTGTATAAATTGATTAACATTTTTAGTATTTAAAGAGATAAATTATAAGATTAATAGATTGATAGGTGTTAATGAACAACCATTCGTGTCTAGACGTCGTTAATCATAGATAAGTGTTGCCATATTATTCTTAAATGTAAGGAGGTACACACGGCCATACATCAAGTTTCTCAATGCTTTACACATTTAGTTAAAAATTGTTCCGGGGGAAGTGACAGATAAATCTTTTTTTTTTAATCTGTAACAAAAATTAAAAAAGAAGGTTTGACAGATCAATGAATCTGAAGGTCAGGCTATCTTGTACAGTTACGTCGAAGTACACACATTTCTCTATCCCGGGCTTCCCACATCCAGCCAATGCCAGCAGTTCTTGTAAAGTCATCAACATTTGTGTTCATAAACATGTATGTTTGTATTGGTCTGGGTGTTTTATATGTATTATATGTATTTATAAAAAAAAAAAGTATATATTATAAGTTCACCAGTTGTCTAGTACCCATATTACAAGCTTCGACTTAGTTTGGGCTAGATGGCGATGTGTGACCCAGCGTGGCATGTCTTGGGTTTTTTATTTATTTATCAGCCCAACGGGTTGGGGGGCGTCCTACACCACGTCTTCTAAATGTGGTGTCCATTCCAAGACTCGTCTGCTCCACGGATTGTCGCTTTTTTTATAGTAGCTCGACAAAATGGCTTCCCTACGCCTGGTGGAAAGCGAAAGAGAGCCCCAAGTCACAGTGACAACGGTAAGTAACTGGTCAGTTACCGGTCAGTTGCCACCGCCATGCCCCCACGGGCCCCGGAAACCCTAATGACCGGTAGAAACACGACCCGGAGATCATGGCTGCGGTGTTCTATAGGGTGGAGGTCCTTCCCCGGACGGGAGGCTCAATTCGAGCGAAGATACGCTATGCCCCACCTCTCTAAAGACTGCCATTTCAGCGTACTAATCCTTCGGGTTATGTCGACAACTTTCATTCTATCTCTCAAGATATCAAGCTTAGCCCTTTTCAGACCATCCTTAATTAATTTCAAATTATCAGTTCTGATATTTATTCAACACATTACTCGTATGCACCGAGAGTTAGTTATTCAACGCATTAATGTAATCTTTACTTATTTGACCTGAGTGAGATAACCTCGTCTTAGCTTACTAGCTTGATAACTGATAGTTTATTGACGAGATTTAGGGCTTCGAGTAGCTTACCGGATTAGTAAGCTGAAGTGGCAGTGGGCCGGCTATGTACCTATACCTCGGGCATATCTGCCCGAGGTAGCAGTTGTGTAGTCAATCGTGATGGTTATACCGCCACCAGTCGGTTGCCAGAGCTTCGTTTGTTTCAGCAGGATGCCCCTTGGGCAGGTGAGGGTGGCTTGGAGCGAGAAGATGATAGGTACGACACACGAAATGCCCATTCTTCACTGATTTGAGCCATCTCAGACCAGTTGAAGATCTTTAGCCCGATTTGATCCTTTTGTACTTCATCATTCCAGCGATACCTGGGACGCCCAACCAGGCGCCATCCGCTTGGTCGTCCCATGTTGACGCGATGCCCTCTTGACCCGAACATTCTATAATAACTTTATTCTGTCGAATGGTATAAAGGTATCACAACTTATCACATCACAACCTGAACTATAAGACTACCGTCGAACATAGATTTCCCTCGACGTCTGTCCTCGGTCAATGCTGCTTATCGAACGCCGGCTTGCTTCGTCCGTCCCCCCAGCACAGCTTTCCCCTCCATTTTTTCCCCGCTTATTTTGCCGCCAGAGACGCGCGCTGTCAACTGTCACATCAAATCAGAGTTGCCACTTAATTCTTACAAAACATACGAAATAATGAGGGCAATAATTAGACAAATATTAAAAATCATGACAATTCGTTCATTCATCGTTATCGTCTCCTTGAACTAAGCGTATAGATGGATGACGTGATTCCGATCAACATTCAGCTCGATTATAGAATGTAACCTTCGCATGTCCTTAATATTTTGCCAGTAGTAAAGTTCAGAAACACCTCTATGCATTACTAGTAAATCATGCGATGTGTCATATTTATAATATGGAGTTTATAGCTTAAACATGCTTTTGAAGCTTAGTAAGTGGAATGACAAATGGAGGTCTCGATTCTTGTAGGGCGCTCTTGCCTAAATCACGAATCCGGGTACGATACCCGGTCAGGTCAAGATAGATTTATATTTTTTATTGCACAAAAAGTGGCTGTCGTAAAAGACGAACGAGGGAATATCTGGAAACGGGTAACAGCGTTTACCTACCTGGGTACAAATAAAACCTACTGCGGTCGCCAACCCACCGGAGATTATTATATTTATCATCATATAATATCTATTAGAAGAGCCATTATCAAAATACATGTACGTTATTTAATTTAATAGCTTAATAGTTTCGATAATGCCGTTTTAAATTAAAGCCCTTCGGATTGATACGTAATAGTAAAAAAATGCGTCTGTTTAAATAACAGCTTCACAAAAAAAGGCTGAATGAAATAGTATTAGGGTTACGAATAAATGTATGTATATACATAAATATTTATCTGTTTGTACGTGCTAATATCTGGAATAACAACCATGTTTATTCTTGCTAATGAGTCTGGGCAACATAACATAGGTATAACATAGGCTATAATTTGTTTTGGAAACTAAAATACGTGATGCAGAAATATAAAATAGAGCAGTTAAACTGTAAGAGCTTGAAAGAAAATGGCGTCTAAATGAAATTCGTTTCACCTATGAGCATTTTTGCAGAGGGCCTACGTCTTGCAGTGGATTCCTTAAGACTGAATATGATGATGATGATGATGATGGGCATTTTTTTTTGTGTCATCAAAATTCGAAAGTCTGGAATATCTGCGTTCGCCAGCCCGCTTGCCCAGCGTGGCTATTATACTGAAAGATAAACACTTGGAGGTGTTTGCCAAAAGTGGTTAACAACTGGAGAAACCTATATCCAGCATTGGACTGCCATAGGCTAATGATGATCGTCTAGACTTATGTTTTGACTGGCTCGGTGACTCGATTGGACTTATGTTTTGACTGGCTCGGTGACTGGCTCGGTGACTCAATTGGACTTATGTTTTGACTGGCTCGGTGACTCAATTGGTAGTGACCTCTGCCTTCTGAGCCAAGGGTCGTGAGTTTGATCCTCACACATTACAAACACTTGTGTGCATGAACAGGTCTGTTTGTATTGGCCTGATTGTTTTCTATGTATAATGTGTATTTATTTACAAAAAAAAAGTATCTAAGTAAGTTTATCAGTTGTCTAGTACCCATAGTTCAAGCTTCGGCATAGTTTGGGGCTAGATGGCGATGTGTGGCACAGCGTGGCATGTCTTGGGTTATTTATTATTATCATCACAAATAACCCAAGACATGTATGTCTTGGGTTATACCGTCATCGACGAACGGGAGTGGGCTGACTCTTCGGGCGGCTCCTGTTACTCCTCCCTAGCGGGGAGTTTGAGGGACCTGCCCATTTGGGTCGACTACGCTGGCGGTGTCAGGGCAGCATGGGTCTCCTAGGACCCCTGGCACCCCCCCATGGCGTTTGACGAAGAGGCCGGGGTTTTTAGTGGGTATTCCCTGCCTCTCTACCATCTTGAGGCGGGGTGCCACCCTTTCCATTGTCGAGGGTGGCGTGAGTCCCACATACCCCGCCGGTATTCCCCGAGGATGCTAAAAAGCATTTTCCCTTTCCCTGGCAACAAAAAATTATCATCACAAAGTCCATTACGAACGAAGTCACAGCTCCAGCTATCCTTCAACACATTATTAGCACATCTTTAAACGCCCATTTACCACAAAGATGAAGGTAAATTGAGCCACGAGTTAAGGTAAATGCTGCGTCTATGCTCCTATGCTTGCTCCGAAGGTCGCCTAACCGCCGTATGGGACGCACTATCGATTTATGGCTATGAAATCAACTATCGTTTAGGTTAAGGCTTGTTGTATAGCGATGGCACTTCGGATTCCGATGAAGTCAAACGTTCTCTTTTTATGAATTCCGCTGCCAAAATGCAGTTTTGGTTACGTTCTGTCATCGAGTATCCAAGTTAACAACATACGTGTAAGGAATGCCCTTCCAGCTCATGTGTTTCCTTCCTCGTGCAATCTGGGTTCTTTAGGCGGGGCGTGAAACGGCATCTCAGTGGGCCTTCAGGGTGAGGGCGACAGACGCGGTGGTTTGTGACTAGTTATGTCTGTCGACCCACGGAATTTACATTACGCCCCTTTATGACGATGGGTCGCCCCTTACACGACGGGTGAGGTAAGGGGTGACCATCACTCTTTCGCTCCAAGCCAACCTCACCTGCCACGGGCAGTGATGCACCACGGTGCATCCTGCCGAATAACAAACGAAGCGCTGGCAACCGACTGTGGCGGTATAACCATCACAACTGAAGGCGTAGCTAAATACCACAGACCAATGACGGGCAGCAGCGTCACCGGAGCGTGAAGCTACGCCCTGCGTTCGCCAACCGCCTGGCCCAGTGGGGCGAGTTATGGGGTATGGTCCAGATGTTTGGCCCTAGTGGCGGACAAATGGAGAAGCCGCTATGTCCAGCAGTGGACTGTACATAGGCTGATGATGAGGCCTGTCGACTAACATTTGGCCCTCACGACTGCTTAGTGAGGTCATCCTGAACTCTGATATTGTAAAAAAAAGTATTTAAGTACCTGACTGACTCTAGATTGGCTCAATGGCTCATTTGGTAG
The DNA here is from genome assembly GCA_031163375.1 of Conogethes punctiferalis. Classification (NCBI taxonomy): domain Eukaryota; kingdom Metazoa; phylum Arthropoda; class Insecta; order Lepidoptera; family Crambidae; genus Conogethes; species Conogethes punctiferalis. The sequence goes on along the minus strand of CM062103.1, from coordinate 1,068,835 downwards.
TGACCCCTGCCATCTGTGCTAAGGGTCGTGGGTTCGATTCCAGTGCAAACATTTATGTTCATGAACATGTCTGTTTGTGTTGGTCTGGGTGTTTACATGTATAATATGTAATCTATTTACAAAAATGAAGTAGTTAAGTAAGATTTTCAGTTGTCTAGTACCAATAGTACAAAGCTCGGCTTAGTTTGGATTTTGGGGCTAGACGGCGCTGTGTGGCCCACTGTGGCATGCCTTGGGTATTTATTTATAAAAGCTAAATGAAGCGTAGTCGCTGCGACGACGAACAGGTTACATACAGTCACCTGTCGTTGCCACCGCCATACCGTAAAGTGCATCTTCACGCTTCTTTAAAGTATCGCCAGTATCATAGACGTTTACAGGATTCCCCATGTCGAAGGAAGGAGAAATACATGTTCCGGGAATGAATGCGTACAGTTTAGCACAAAGCGGCAAAAGATGAGAATTTCCAAACGTTAAGTCCATTATATGTAATCATATCATATCATTTCATCATCTATATCTATACTTATAATAAATCGTGTAGAGGTCAATACTGTACAGAAATATTTTTTCAAAATACTATCAGGGGTGATTAGTGCTCGATACTGATGCCAAAAATGCAATCAGTATACGTTTTGTCTGTCTGTCAGTCTGTCTGTACGTTCGCTATAGAAAAAAAACTACTGGACGGATTTTAACGAGACTTAGTACCGATTATGTCTTCATACTCCTGGGCAGGTTATGTATACTTTCGAAGCTACATCAAAGGAGCCAGAGCAGTGTTGGAAAACGGGAGAACTTTTTATCTGTGTGTTTGATCGCACATCTCGCGAAAACTACGCTACTGCATGCAATTAAATGTGGTTTGTCACCAATGTGTTTGCTGAGAGGTCTAACTCAAAATGTAGGTACCATTTGTGGAAGTCCGTTATTTTTGAACCCGATATAAATGCCTGCGACGCCGCCGGCAACAGCTAGTTTTTATCATATGTGTGGTTACATGAACGTACTTTATTACCTGGATATCTGTGTTCTATGACATTAACAGGTCGTGTTTACTCAGACAAATCTGCACAGGACATGCTTAATGACACAATTTGCGCATTAATTATCAACGCAACTAAATTCAGCACTGAATGGTGGCAGTATTTTATATTAATGAGCTCGGGTGTGTGTTATTAGCTAGACGATGTGCCCACGACTTTTCTTGCTAAAATTAGGCCTGTCGCCGTACAAATGTAACACAGTTTGTGCTTTTAGATGTTTCTAGAATAAAAACACGTATTGTTTTCCTAATTTTTTTTCTGAGATGATCTACGACGGTAATTAAACAAAACATGACAAATGATTTATCCCGTTAATATTAGGCGTGACGTCAAAGAGTGGGAGTTTTTTGCTACTGAGTGACGTCAAAGACGCCTCCCTAACTTTGATAACTGCTAACACTAACTCCTAAATTTTATGCCTTGAAATCTTTGTGTACTTTTTGTTTAACATGAAATAAGGAAAAATACGTGTCTATAGTTGTTTTACTAATCTAAACTACGGACTAATTATAATTTAATTATGATTGAGTACTTTTATTTCTTTGATGACGAAATTTATTTGTGTCAAAAAAAGAGATAGTTTCAGGATGTATCTAGGGTCAAAATAATTATATTACATTTAGTCCGTGTTTTAGATATAAAATATATTGGGCCACGTATTTCTTCCTTTTTCACTTTACAACACTAATAACAAAGATATAAGCAAGCAAAATTTAGGAGTGGGAGCATTGACGTCACTCCGCTGCGACAAAATGCACACGGTTGTGACGTCACGCATAACTTTAGCGAGCTATATCTTTGTCATTTTTGGTCTGATTGTACAAATGGAAAAACTACGTGTCTTTAAATTTGATAATCTAAGAAGACGGACAAAATACAATTTTTACGGCAACAATGCCGATTATGTTATGTGTCGGTGATTTGGAGTCATAGTTATCATGGAGGTTCACGAGAATGAAGCCGCAGGCACCCGCAAGGTCCTGGATGTGTCCTTGCCTGTGCCCACGAATTTCGTGTCAGGACGCGACACTTCAGCGATTATAGCGTTATATCACGTGCTCCAAGCTCCCCAGCGTGCCATTAGCTCCCCGGTGAATGGTCCACGAGTGCGATGTTTGGGGCTCTCAGCGCATGTCCACGTGCAGCTTCACAAAGTTACTGAGCTTCGCATTATGAATCGGACTAGGGAGTTGGTGGGCTACCGACGAGCGAGATTCTGTCTAACACAGTGACGGACCATCCATGTCGTGGCTGTATAGCGAGCAACCAGAGTGGCCGGCATCACCACTGAAGAAATCGGTGTCTATCTGCCACCCGCAAATATCTCTCTTCGATCACGGGTCTTCCCCCATCCTCTTTATCTAGCAGTTCTTCTTAAGGCAGCCGTCACTACTGAACCAAACTGAGTCGTCGGATTGACATTGATGTATGCAAAGTAGCGCAGACGACCACGTGTGATGCCTGATGGTAAGCAGTCTCTAATCGAGTTAGGGTCGCTGGTAGGCCATTTGAAATAGGGATAAGCGCGGTTCTTAAAGGTTCCCACCCAATTCGTAGCTTGTAGTCGGAAAGACTGTTGCAAGGGAATGTTGGTTCCACATAACCGAGGCGTGAGGCAAGAAGTTCCTCATAAGACGCAGCAACTGTCGAGGATGGCAACCATGGAGATGATGAAGGGGGATGGAATTGCACTCGGTTACGTGTGGTAGGCAAACCCCGACTGGTGGCGGTTAACCATCAAGATAGGAAGGCGTAGCGAAAAACCACGGGCCGATGACGGGCAGCAGGGCGTCACGGAGCAAGAAGCTACGCCCTGCGTCGCCAACCCGCCTGCCACAGCGTGGCGATTATGGGTATGTCTCCAGAAGTTTGCTTTAGGTGGCCGAACAACTGAGAGGGCCTATGTCCAGCAGTGTACAGTCAATAGGCTTGATGATTGACTGATGAAGTGATGACGTGTGTAGGTAGTTGTCAGTGGTTAGAGGTGTGTTTGTAATTATTTCTCCTGGTTTTTGTTTGAATAACGGTGTTTGCTTTGCTGGTTTTTGTCAATGTGTTTGTGTTGATGTCCCAAAGTAATAAGGATATCGCAATGACTCTCGTCAAGACCCTTCTGTATTGTTCCATCGACCAACAGATCTATGATGACTCTCAAGTGTATGTATACGCATCACAATTTCAACGTATTTAAGGCCTAGTGTATCAGGTGTTATAAATTATGTAAACTAAATTGGAATGTACGGTCAGCGGCGAGTCCGGTATGTCTGCCTGTGTGTATATCGACAATTGTATCAATGGAACATAAGTCGCTAATCGTTATGATCTCTATGTATTATCCGGAAAAAACGTGATCAAATAGTTCGATTCAGATTGGGTTCAATTCACTGGTATAGGAGGAGATGAAAACAGGAGGGGGTGTGAGACTATAGAGGGGATGTAAAGCGACAACGTATCTCTTCTCGCTCCAACAGCCATCCTCCCCTGCCCATGGTGCATCCTGCTCAAACAAACGAAGCTCTGGGCAACGACTAGGTAGGGCTGGATAACCATCACGATTGAAGGCGAGTAGCTAAATACTACAGGCCGATGGGGGAGCAGCGTCACCGGGCGAGAAGCTACACCCTGCGATCGCAACCCGCCGGCCGCAGCGGTGACGGATTAATGGGTATAACCTCCGAGATGTTTCCCTAAGTGGCGATAATAAGAAAGGTTCTAGCTTTTTTGGAAGTCGGTTAAAAAAGGCTGTGGTCGTTAAAGAAAACAACACATTTCACACGGGCGGTAATAATTCTGTCCGTCCGTCCTATCCCATTTGGAAATTTACACAGCCCAAGGCTAGAAAGGTTTGCTTGCGAAATTGAACTTAAAACAATCGGAGGAGCATTTGGTTACTGTTGGTGTGTTGTTATTGTTTTGTAAGGCACAGGTCCGGGTTATAGGTCGGCTGGAGATCTGAATTATACCATTTTCATTCACAATTGAGGAGAAAAAACTGTGAGTATTGCATGTTTTTCGAACCCTATGACCAGATCAGACTCGCTTAACTTTCTTACATAGAGTGAGAGAGTGTTTAGGGCATATCGTTCCCGAATCTTTGCCCGAAATTGGGCCCGCCCTTCCGGGGAAGACCGGACTACAAGGACATCATCATCATGATCATCATCAGCTCAATGCAGGACCGACTGCTGGACATAGGCCCCTCCAGTGGTGGCCATGGGCCAACATCTGGAGGATATACCCATAATCGCCACGCGGGGCAGGGCGGGGTGTGGCTAGATCGCAGGGCGTAGCTTTCTCGCTCCAGGTGACGCTGCTGCCCTGTCATCGGTCTATATATTAGCTACGCCCTTCTGATTGTGACGGTATATACCGCCACCCAGTCGGTTGCCAGAGCCACGGTCTGTATACGACATTGCATCCCAAAAAGATCATAAATAGTGCTAACAAGAGTATAAGCAGTGTTTCAGCAAGCAAATGAGGATACCTATAGCATACATCATTACCACAAATTGAGATAGGAAATACCATTAGTCAAGATTGTTATTATAGGTAAGATCCTTGATTCTCTATACATAACCCTTTCTAATATCCTCTTTAGGCATTCTGAGACTCTACTGTTCGGTGATAGGAGGATGACTCGATTTTTTGTCAAGACGAGCGTGAATGTTAGATGTCTGTTGCAGTTGTTTGATAAAATAAATAGTAGAAAAGTCAATTCTGTCCATGAAATATATTTTCAAAATAACTATCAGGGGTGTGTTATGTGATCGATACTGATGCCAAAATGCAATCAGTAAAATTTTTGTCGGTCTGTCTGTCCGTCCGTCTGTCTGTCTGTCTGTATGTTCGTTATAGAAAAAAACGTACTGGACGGACTTATGACGAAACTTGCGTTAATACTTCTGGGCAGTTATAGTATACTTACATCACGCCTACAATCAATTGGAGCAGAGCAGTGACGGAAAGTGTGGGAAACGGGCCCGAAATTTTTATCTGTATGTTTGATCGCGCATCACGGGGGAAAACTATTGCATGGGAATTAAATGCATTTGTCACCAACTGTTTGCGAGAGGCTAACTGAAAGTTAGTTTTGAAAATATATTTCATTTACAGAATTGGACTTCCCTACAGATTTATTATAGTATAGGATAGAAGAAGATATCTTTTCTTATTATCTATGTGTCAACTATCTTTTTTCTTTTGTTGTATTGTGCTTTGTGATCCTGTGTATCCATCTTGCGGCGTAATACCTATATTGTAAACACGAACGAATCGTGCTAATGTGTGTTAACATATTACGCTCTATGGTAGTACGTACTCTCAATACATAAGGTCGATGTGATAGTAAAACTATCCTTTTAATGATGAAACCAAATCACACTAACAAGATGTTTACTACCAAATATTCCCATAAACAGTCCAAAAACGCACTTAGCTTGCAACTAAATAAGCATTATATAAGTCGTTACTAAGCTGTCTTTAATTAAACTCGGAAACGAGAACACTCATTCTCACGACTTTGCTGTGGGAATTCGACCTTAATTGGGTATATTTAAACGAACTTTCAACTATGAACTACTAGCTGTGCCGGCGACGTCCACGCGTGGACATCCGGGTTTTCAAAGTACGGACTTCCTAAGTTTCGTCTCCAATTTTAAGTTATACTCTCCTAGCAATACTTTGTGGGGAAACCCGGCATTTCATGCAGTAAGTAGGTTTCGCGTGATGCGCGATCAAACATAAAGATAAAATTTCTCCCGTTTTTCCCGCCACTTCCCGAACATGCTCAGCTCCTATTGATTATTAACCCGCAATATCTTGGGCTATTGCTCTATCTATATCCATAGTACATACGTCACACTTTTCACCCAGAGAGGTAGGCCAGAGGACTACGTCCTTCCATGTTCTACGATCCCAGCACACTACGCGTTTATTTTTATTTTATTATTATAAAGGGTCACCCTACAGCCTGTTTGGAGGAGGGAGTGGGGGTCTTCGACGTCACTACAGAGGGCGAAAAAACTCCCACTCTTTAACGTCCCGCGTAATTTTAATGGGATATATCTTTTGTCTATTTCTGGTCCAATTTGCAAATGAAAAATTACTAGTGTCATTTTATTTTGACAACCATCTAAAAGACGTATCTAATATCATTTTTACCGGCAACAGGCCTATTCTACTTGTCGTGTCTTCTTCTCGCCATTTATTTAATACATCTTTAACTAATATTATAAAGCTGATAGAGTTTGTTTGTTTGAACGGCGCTAATCTCAGGGCAACTACTGAGTTCCGAAGTGAAAAATCTTTTGTGTGTAGACCTTTTAGTCGAGGAAGGCGATTAGGCTTATCTATACGCTATCTAATATCACGCTGCAACCTATAGGAGCTGTATAAATAATGGAAAATGTAAAAACAACGGGGGAAAAAATAAGCTATTCCACGCGGACGAAGTCGCGCGAGACAGCTACAGTATTGGTTAAAACAGGTAGTGATCGAGCAAAGTTTACATAGTATATTAGTTAGTTTGGTATTTACATAAGGGTAGAGCTTAGAGCGAAGTACGGATATAAATTCCATAGTCAATAGGGTTATGGTAGGTACACAGTCGTAAGATAGTTAATAATAAACGCAACTATTAACCCATGTAAACTCTTCAAACTTCACACCATAAAACCAAATTCGCAGTAATCTGACATCCGCGCAAATAGCATGTATGGTAAAACGTTTCACATAGCATCAATTAAGCCACTTTTACATTCGTTGGGAAATACAATGATATGCCCACACTGAGCCACACAGTTCTAAGTTACCAGACTAATCTACGCTTTGTCTGGGTCAGAAAACACTTTAGGTCTTCCTTGGCCGGTTTTAACAATAGTATTTTTTTATAGTAGCTCACATAATGGCTCCCCTGCGCCTGATGGAAAGCGAAAGAAAGCTCAAGTCGCTGTGACAACGGGCAAGTAGCTGGGTCAGTTACCTGTCTGTGCCCAGCCGCCATGCCGGGCCCAACTACTAACCCCGCCACGAGGCACCGGAAAACACCTTCTCACCAACAGAAACACCCGGAGGTCATTAAAAAAAATAAAATAAAAATAGGTTTATTTCTGCCGCAATGATCTTCACTAGAAATACACCTTTTGATCAGCTGTCAAACTTTTTTCCCCTACCTAGCACTTCCACGTGTAGCCTAGCGAGAAGAAAGTGCCGACAAACAAACTCCACAGTAGCCGGTGTGTTAAAATATATGATACAATACAATATATCGTTTTAAAAAGGCGCAAGCGAGCAGACTATCAGTCCATGTAATATTGTCATCCATATAATCTGTACATTTATAATAACCTTTTGACATTAATGGGTCATAGATAGCGAGATTTAAATCTATTTGTAATCGGTAGATCAACAATATTTTGCGGTATTTTTTAAAACATTTTTACTACTTTGTCCTAGGAATGAGTTAGCCGTTTTTTACGAAGCCTGAGATTGGAAACGAAGTTTTTGCTTGCTTATTCTAGATTGACGATGAGAACTGAGTTTTTACTATACAAGTGTATATCTCATACGTACAACACCATAATGCTAGTACATATGTACTGTAGTGCCACAGTTAGGATGTTAAATGTTCCTTTTAATTAATCTCTAAGTGATTCGCGAAGATTTAAGTCCAATATATAGAACGGATCGCCCTCTTCTGTAATACAAAAATGGTTTTGTATGTCAGAAGCTGATCCATAGGAGCAAAACCATATGGAAATAACACTATGGAAAGTACTAAAATAAACCAAGTCTCCGCTGTTAATATCAGTGAGTTGCCTAATTTTTTAACTCGATCATTGCAGTTGAAACTGAGTCTTCCGCCAGGAGCTCCTATATGGAGGAGCCCATTGTAATTGGAGTCCACAGTAATCCTAAAAAAGGTCGTAGAGTCAACAAGCTCAATGAGTTCCCTATTCATAATTATATTAGTATTTACTTGCCTCCTCACATTAGAGCTATCGTGACAATCTTTAATACATTTCTGTTTTATTAGAAATTTAAAAGTAAATTATTTGGTGTTAACCAATGTAAAACCTGCGGAGAGAGCATTATTTACTTCGTCAAGATACTTGCTCTATGTCTGTCAACTTTTAAAAATTAGAGAAGTGTCCATCCGCAAACATACCGTCTCCATAAGCCTCGCAAAATATGGAAGGTCATTTATATATATTAAAAACAGCAATGGCCTAAATATTTCGGTCACGCATTTGTGCTGCGGTAATTCTAAAGGGGGGCGGTCCTCCCCGTCATTATCAGCCTATTCACTACTGCTGGACATAGGCCTCTCCAGTTGTTCGCCATTTAGGCTAACATCTGGAGGACTCTACCCATAATCGCCACCCTGCATCGCCATAGCTTCTCGCTCCGTGACAGTGCTTGCCCGTCATCGGTCTGGGTATTTAGCTACGGCTTTCAATTGTGATGGTTATGTTACCGCCACCAAGTCGGTTGCCAGCCCTCGTTTGTCTTATTCGGCCGGACTGCACCCACGGACAGGTGATTTTTTTTTTAATGAAATTTCTAAGCCAACACATCATTCACATACAATCTCAATCCCCCTTTAAGGTATCTGATTCTTTATGCTATGTCAGGTCACTTTGGTCCTCAGCGTGGTCTACGGCACGACACAGTAAATACCTACGACTTAACGTGATAATTGTTCAGAATAAACGTCAAAACATTCGTCTTGATGAAGACAGATTAAACACACAATCGACTTTCTCGCACGGGCTTACGAATTTGAGAACTGTAAATAATGATAGCGTTTTTTCTTATATGAGTAACACATAGTTTCTGCGGTGAGGATACGATCGGATGCGTCCTCATGACCAAATTTCGGTAAATAAACGCGTGTGTAACTTTTATTGTCGTACATTAAAAATTATTGCACTTGCACTCTTGTATGTTTTTTCACAACTTTGTTCATTCAAAAGGTCTATTGTGCAAATTGTGTGTTGCAGTAATAAATAAAAACGATCTTTACATAATAGGTCTGTTTAGCCTTTTTTTATTCAAATAACAATAGCAAGAGATACAAGGCATCAAAAGTTAGGAGGTGGGAGTCTTGGACGTCACTCGCTCCCGTAAAAATGCCTCGTTATTCACTGGCTTAAGACTTGTATTTTATTAGTCTTGATAGGCTGATGAGTGATAACGTACTTTCAGAAGGCCCTAGACTGTATGATGTGGTCGTAGTTAATAGTATATAAATGTGATGAGCATATAGTAAATACTATGTTGAAAAGAGCAACTACTCTACATGAGTTTCTTGCCGGGTGTCTTCTCTGGTAGAATACTGCTTTCCGAACCGGTCGGGGACACGCGACGATTTCGTAAGTGTTTTTTGTTAACCTATACAAATAAGAGATTATTTGACTTTGGACCTTTCAAACACATGAAACTGTGACAAAAAAGCCAAAAAGATAAAATATTACACAACTTTTATGACTCTTGTAAAATATACAAGGGGAGTACAGACCACTACATTTGAACTTAATCATTTGGTACGATCCGTACGTACAACAAAGTCAACACATTTACACGCTCTAGCTGGTTAGCGTCTTTAAATAAGTATGCTACATGATGGATGGGCAGACGAATGGGCGTCTAAAGTCCGACGACAGACGGACTGTCATTTCGCATTTGGTTTTACGTATATAATACATAGCGGTGGGGATATAGAGATCTTGTTGTGAATGACTTTTATAATTTCTAGATACATCGAGATAGCCGTAGAGCAGTCGATTATCCGAACGTCGATTAATCCGAAATGAACGATTATCCGAACTAGAACCGCTGCTACAAACCAATTGCTACAGAAACAATCATCATATCATCATGTCAGCCTGAGCATTTTCCCGAGTGTCTCAGGGTCGGCTTCCCAAACTGAGGGAATACTACCAAACAATATTGAGATTATTATAAAACGCACCAGTCCATTCGTGCTTCTACTTTTTCGCTTATCTATTCGTCATTAAGTGAAGACATACATTATATGCAAATATGTATGCTTTCATTCTAACTGTATGTAAATAGTTATGTCTGAAATAGTACTGTTCTCATTATGCGAAAATACACCGTTATATCCAACACCCTTGTCCCCACAACTTAGATCCGGATAATAGATCGCTCTACTGTAGATAGATAAATACTCTTTACATTTGCTCCAAAACACCAGACATTACAGGAAAACATATCACTAAACAAAACTATAGTACAACTTAGGCGGTCTTATCGCTTGTAGAGAGCTCTTCCAGACACACAGCATCATCTTAATAAACAATGATCCCACCGCCAGACGGCGGTAAACCTAGTTTGCTAGAATGCGGGTCCGCGATGAAGCCTACGTCACTCAGCTGGAATATGTTTTCACTACACTGTATAAATACCATCAAAGTATAATACTACCCAGGCCGATGACGGGCAGCGTCACCGGAGCGAGAGCTACGCCCTGCGATCGCTAACACCGCCTTGCCCACGTAGCGATTATGGGTATATCCCTCCAGCAAGTTTGCCCTAGGGTGCCGAACTAGCTAGAGAGGCCTATGTCTAGGCAGATGGACTCAATTAGCTCATGTGATGATGATTGATGATGATCCTTTTGTGAGGACCACCATGTCCCTTTGTTCTCTGAAAAGAATTCTGCTAATACTATTCGGAGGGCAAAATTTTTAAACAGGTTCAGTAGTCGATTTTCGTTCAAACGGATACTTTTCTTCGTAAATTCCAACGACCAGCCAGCGCCTCGATTGTCTGTTCCGGCCATGGATGCACCTGACGGGCAGGTGAGGTTGGCTTGGAGCGAAAACGATTGCTGGGTGATCCCTCAATCGGTATACAAATAGTGCGTAAACAGTCGCGTACGAGTGTACTGTCACTTGAGTTGCGTGCTCTCGGTCCTGGGCCGAGCGATGCGAGGCGCACTTGTGCCAGTGCGATCTGCTCAGCTTAAAAGGGACACTCATAGGAACATTGGGTCATCTAGAGGCTGCATTTCTTGAGCCCTCATTTAAGGTCATCTATTGTACTCTAAATGGAGGGCGGCTTAATGGTAGCTTGTGCCAGAATGACCTGCCCATGTCTTTTATAGCTTAAAATAGCAGTGAGTTAAGACTAAATATAATCGTAGGTAACAATTATAGCTAACAGATAGGGAATTGAGCTTACGACTATGTCGAGTGCTGTGTGTATTTTTTTTATCAAGTAGCTCGACCATCAATGCTTCCTTACGCCTGTGGAAAGCGAAAGAGAAGACAAACGCGCAGCCTGGACAAGCGGCAAGTAACTGTCAGTACCTGCTAGTTTGCCATCGCA